>PVJD01003336.1:155676-166445 GCA_004026545.1 Mormoops blainvillei
ACGTTCACTCCACAGGGCTAGCGACTTGAGTTATGCGGCCGGCAGGGGCTGCCACATGTCTCGAAGGTAGCCGCTGGGTCCTGCTGCCTCCCCCGGGAGAAAGGGCTCTTTGCCGGCTACCCTTCCCGAGGCCTGGCTATCCAGGCACTCACCTACACATGTTGGCGCCGAGACGTTCCACTGGGCCAAGGCCCCCGGAACAGGGAGGCACTCGATTTCTGAGGACCCCTGCAGGGCATAGCCGGAATTGCATTCGAAGCGAACGATGGCCCCCACAGAGAAGTCACTGCCCAGTCTCTTGCCGTAGCGGGGTTCCGGCACAGAGCTGCACTGCGTGGCGCTGGTTCGGGGCACCGCTGCAGGGGACAAGGGCACTGAAGGGCAGGCCTCTCCCTACTAGAAACTGGCCTGGGGATGGACTCACAACTGGACTGGAACTGACAGCCTGGAGGGGACCCGGACAGGCCCTGGGCATTTTCCCCCAGAGCAGGGGTTGGGGGCTTCCTGGGATGACGCCCATTTACCGAAATAAAGATGGACTCACAGGGCCGCAGCGCAGCTTCCGGAAGCCACGGGAGGCAGTGCGAGTCCTCCGCCAGACTTCGGGCCCAGTGTGTTCCTTGCCTTTCCAGTGATGCCCCTCACCCATCGGGGTCGCACGTTCCCTAACAGGGAGAACGGCCCTTCCTCCTTCCCTTCAGTGGTGCCACCCTGCTTTTGGCCGCTTCTCCCACGTGCCTTAAGACCTGCCCAGGGCCCTGATCTCCATCACCTGGATCTCCTCTGTCTCTACCGACAACAACGGCAGACAGGACCTTTTAACCTCGGCCCAGATACAGCGTCCCCTGTGGCAGGATTCCCCCTGCAGCTTGAAATGCAGCTCACCCCGGGGAATAAGTAGAGACACACAGAGATGGGCCCCTAAAAAGTGGCCCTTCCTCTGGGCAAGGAGAGGCTGGGGCCTGTAGGTGATCCAGGACGCTCCCGGACTTCCCCCTTCAGGGCCGGTAAGAAACGGAACAAACACTGATGACCTCTTGGTGCCAGCTACTTCCTGACCTCTCTCTGAGTCCGATCAGTGAGGCGATGTTATTACCCTCAGTTAATAAGTGAGTAAACTGCGGCTCCGAGAGCTGCAGCTGGGCGCCCCGTTAGCAAGTGGCAGGGCTGGGATTCAAATCCATGCCCGCCCCGCTGCCAAGCCTGTGTTTTTCCCACACATTCCCTGGGCCTTGTAGATAAAAACAAGCCCCACAGGACAGAGTCTAGGAAAGAGGCCTGAGCTGGTCTTCCCAGTGCTATCGGGGCTGTACCAGACAATGTGGGGGGCAGAATTAGCTTCCCATGTCTGATTTCTGCCCCCCTTCGGCATGGAGTTTGGTCTGATTGTCTGTTGAGTAAATGAATGTGTAACATTTAACTGAGTTTTAGGGAACTGCCTCACAAACTAGTAGCTGCTCCCAATACCCTAAGAATGAGGCTCAGACCAAGGAGCAAAGGTCGCTGTTCCTTCGGTCGCCGAGTCACCGAAAAACTGAGACGGCCTTCTCCCCTCCCATATGCACATCCTGCATACCTTGGTAGACAAAGTGGAAGCCTCTGGCTGGTGCTTGGCCTTTGGCACTGAACTTAATGAGAACTTGATTGGAGGTAGCCAAGGGTAGTGATTCTCCTGCCAAGATAAGGGACGAGGGGGAGAGGAGGACAGTGAGTCCAGCAGTTGGGCCCAGCAGATAAAATCCTGGCCAGGAAGGAGGGGCTGCCCATACCCCTCACAGTAATTCCTTCCACATCCCAGCTCTTCCTGAAACGAAACCTCACATTTTCACTGCACTTTTCAGTTTAAAGTTTGCAGAAGGCTCCCTCATCTGTGGTCTTATCTTGACCCACAGTCGACGTGAGGTTGGCATGACAAGAGTTCAGTACCCTCAGCTAACAGATCAAGAAAGAGAGGCTCAGAGTGATTAAATGACCCGCCTCGAGAGGAGAAAGCTTCTAAAGAACTGGTGACCCACAGGCATGAGGATAAGGCCATTACCAAATCGCCCGCTGGTTTACGAGGAAAGCTGCCATCAGTCTGAGGCAAGAAAAAACACCGGCTCTGGGAGGGGAGTGCTGAGATCTTCTGAGCGCAACCGGCCTTTCCCAGATTCTCGTGAAGAGCGCGGTAACCGGAGCGAACGCGTCCTGTATTGCTCATACAAGGACACTTTTGAGAGTAAGAGGGCATGTTAATAATAATTATACTGGGACCACCCAGTGAAAGCTGGGACTATCCCAGGCAAAGCAGGACCTATTGTCACCCAACCAATGACACACAAACTGGTGAAAACCTGAACGGCCACAGGAAGTTAGGGGAGCCTGACTTCTCTAACTTTATATCAGAAGAGTAAGGTGTTATCTTCTGCTCGATGCGGTACAGATGGGTGGGAGTAAGACAGCACGATCAGACCTGCAGCCGGGAGGCACAGTCTTGATCATTATCACCTTCCTGTGGAAGTGGAGGGACTCCAGGGTGGAGGCAGTGGCAGGACCACTCTGCATGATGCCCCTCTGAAGCCTTAGGGACTCCTGAGAATGGCTGCTGACTCCACCAACAGAATGGAAGTAGGGGTTACAGAAAGCCAGGCTACATTCCCACTGTAGTGGGGGCTGGAGTTGGCATCAGCCAAGAGGCCACTGGGAGGCAGGCATATCTGTGGCCCACCAGCGCTTGCAGGAAGCTGACGGGATGCTCCTGGCCACAGGGAGTGGACGGCCTTTTGCACAGCACACTCAGACTTGCATGTGACCCAGGTGGCTGAGCCTGGCTAGGAGTCATCGCCCTAGCTAACTGTTGGCTGACAAAGCAAACACCAAAAACAAAACTCATGAAGACAAAGTGTCTCCTCGTTATCTCTACCTCTCCTCTCAACGGACGTGAATGGAACAAAATTAAACTTTTCCGTCTTCTCACCATGTAGCTTGACATATGTGGATTAGGACCCCTGTAACCTCCCGCAGAACCCGTTTGGACTTCCAGTCCCGGACATAGGCAGACCTCCCTCTCTAAGGCTGAGCGAGGGCGTAGCAAAATCACTGGACATATAAAAATATTCCAAAGGTTTAATGGAGGAAGCTACTCTGAGAAACCAAAGCAAATATTTTTATGTGAATTACAACAAAGAACAGGCAAAATCTCAGAAGCCTGTCTGTCGTGACTGTCACAAGGTTAAATCCAGCATTGCACCTGTGAAATCAGAGGAGGGAGGCATGCCAAAGGGAAGATCCGAGGTTAACAAAGGCTGCAAAGCGATGAGAAACGCTAGCACGTGGTGGCTGGATTCTGTAGAAATTGAACAGCAACATGGAGGTTAAATTTGGGAAATTCTTCCAGAGTCACCAGAAAAAGGATAAAGAGATTAAAATAAAGAAATGATAAGTGACATGGAAGATAGATGAAAAAATCCAATATACATAGATCAAGAATTCTAGAGAGGGAGAAGACAAGAGAAATTGAAGGGGAAAAAAGAAGATAACTTCCCTAAGGTTAAGAAAGCCTTGAGGTTTAGATTGAACTTGTTCACAAAGGGAACAGATCTAATTAATGAGAAATGATTTCCACCACAACAAATCCTACTGGGAATTTTTTGATTTTAAAAATTAAGAAAAATATGAAAGGTATTTAGAAAGAAAAGCATAGGTTACCTACAAGATAAAGAATCAGGTTGGACTCCAACTTGTCTGTAATATTAGCTGTTGGAATAAAGTGGAACAAATACTGCAGTTTTGAAACAAAAGGTGTGTGAATTATAACTTGATTTACAATAAGTTGTCATTTATATAATATGTCAAAGGAACTGCATTCTCATACATACATGGTGACAGAAAGTACTGCAGCTCTGAGAGCTGCTAAAAAAATGAACGAAAGGAGGGAAATAAAAAACTTTCAGGGATAAAGACCACCTGGAGAGTATAGTTAAACCCAAATAATTATTGTGAATAGGTAACAATACTAAATGCAAATGTCAAAACTCATTGGGGAATAAGTCCATAATTTAAAAAGAATTACTAATAACATTAAAATAAAAGTCCAAATATATTAAAAAAACCATGGAAATTAGAGATGGGTCTGGTACGAATAGAAAGGCGAGGAGGCAAAATCAAAGCAAAAACAAAAACCCAGAAAGAACAAAGTAAGTTGACTGGTAGCAGAACAGATGTTTCATTTGTAAAATCAGAAAGCACACTTCCTCTTAAAAGGCAAAGACTCTCAGAGAAAATGAGGAAAGACAGGTCAGGCAAACACAGATACCAAAATTGTTAGAAACACAAGCGGACAACAAAATATCACAATAGTATTGGGAGCTACCTTCACATAGCATTCTCAACCATTGATATATCAATCAGAAAGACAAAATGAAGCTTGTTGAATGGTGGTCCTCAAGCTTTGCTTCCCCCCCTCAATACACATTAGGAACAGTGACACAGGGCATGCCCCTCAGTGCCAGTGGTTCATTATCAGTGTTTCTCCAAATGAGGAGTAAGATACGATCTGAGTATATTGACGCTGATGTCTGTCGGTCCTATCTATCTATCTATCTATCTATCTATCTATCTATCTATCTATCTATCATCTACTTATTTCTCTATTTCTATTGGTCCTATACATTTATATCTACAAGTATATCTATATCCACATTTTACATTTTTAAGTGCTAAAAGTATACATGTCTAGTTCTTGATACCTGTATCCATACTTATACTTCTGTATCTATACCTGCTTATACCTCTGTCTGTCTGTCTGTCTATCTATCTATCTATCAAGAGATTTTGGAAAAGCAGCCTACCTCAAGAGATCCTGACCTCCACTTCCAACTGGGTGTGAGTGTGTGGATGGTGGTGTAGAAAAATCTTTTGATGGAGAACCACTGCTATAATGGAGTTGAATAACAAAATCGAGTAAGACTGATCTAATGGCCATTACAAAACCCACTGAATCCCAGCGATAACTCGAGGAGGTAGGACTTTTACCCTCTGCCTTTTACAGGTGAGGAAACTGAAGCGCAGAGTGGCCAAGTGGTGTGCCCGCAGGCGCCTCGCAGGAGGCGGGGGAGCCTGGGTTCGAGGGTGGGCGGCAAGCCTGCGGGGCCCAAGCTCGCCCCTCCTCTCTCTAGGGCGTCTCTACACTACAGAGAACCCACAGTCTTCTCAGATCCCCAGGAAATTAAAACAAATGTCTTGGCTACTGAGAGGGTCTCATTTAAACTCCAAAGTAGAACAATACAAACTACGTTCTCTAACCGCATGGCCATAAAAACAGAAAACACCACAAACATAACAAGAACGAGTTCTCGGGGCGGGGGTAGGGGTGGGGGTGGAGAGAAGACGTTCTTAAACAACCCCTGGAAAAAAGAGTACAATTTGATCCTGAGTTATTTAGAAAGTAGTGATGATGAAAATAGTACATATCAAAATTTATGACTTGAAACCAAAACTATGCTTTGAGGTGACTATATTGCTGTAAACATGCTCTTTATTACACAGAGAAAATAACAGACAAAGCTCTCAGTTCGAGATGTTAGGACAAGAACAAAATAGTCCGGATCAAAAAACGGGGAGAGACATTATGAAAAAAAAGGCAGAGTTTAATTAACTACGGAATAATAACCAACTCCACAGAAGAACTGGTAAGTAGATGCAATAAAAAATAAATCAAAACCAAACAAACAACAAAAAACCTCTGGTCCAGCTGAGTGAAAAGGGGAACTATGAATACAGCATTCGGCACGGTAAAGGCAAGAGATATAACCAACAATAGAAAGGAGATGGAAGAGCATCGTAGTAGCATATTCTATAAGCAATGTTGCTAAAGTTAAAATAATTACAAGATGAATTTTTTACTAAAATGTAAAATATCAGCATTAATAACAAAGTAAGATACTTGAACTGACCAATGACAATGGAAGAAAATAAGAGAGAAACCACTGAAAAGGAAGAGATAAAATAACGAGACAGATTTATCTGCGGAGGATATCGCGTCTTGCCTGAAGGCCCTGGAGGAATCGGCTGGCAGTGTTAGCATTGCTATGGGAGCGTGAAATATCTAGGAATGAAGTTGACAAAGAATGCACACTGCCCGAATGAAAATCACAGCACCTTCCCTAAGTGACAAAGGATAAATAAATGGAGAGCTACACCTTGCTCCTGGATGGGAAGAAGAGTTGCTATTATAAAGATGTGCGTTCTCCCCCAGTTCATCTATTGTATAAGTTGAAGGGATTCCAACGAAAATTCCAATGTAATTTAAAAAAGCTTGACAACATAGTTCTAAAGTTTATCTGGAGGCAAAAGTTAAGCATGAAAAGCCAATAAAAATTCAAAAACGAAGAATGTCTATGGGGACTTATCTTACCATATGCTTAAAATTAAGATAATATTAAACATTATTATAATGTTACAATAATTAAAGCTTTTTGATATTGATATAAGAATAAACAGACACTTAGAAGAAATGGATAAAAAGTTTAGAAACAACCTTTCCTTCATAAAAATTTAATATATGTAAATCTGGCATTTTGAAAATTCTCTTAGGACAACTGATTCCATTTGAAAGAATATGATCATATTCCCTGTATCAAACGATATATCAAAATTAATTCCAAAGTTATTACAGCAAAACAATGAAATTAAAAAGGAAGTAAAAAAAAAAAACACCACAGAGGAATGTTTATTTCATCAGTATGAAAGTAAAGAAGAAAACTATAAAAGAAAAACACTGACAGGTTTGATATCATGGGAAATCGAAATTTTCGGACAGTGAAGCACACTCTGAAGAAGACCAGATGGTAGGTGACAAACTATAGGTGAAGGCTTTTTATAGCACACGCTATAGACAACAGGTTTGTACAGCGTATTTTATATATCTACATATATATGTATGTATGTATGTTATAATAATATGGTGCTTTACTAAACAAATAAGAAAATCAATACTAATAGAAAAATCAATACTAATTCACAAGTAGATTCACAAAAAAAACTAAATTATTAAATGGACTAATAATTTCATCATAAAAAGGTTAACCTAACTAGTAATAGAAAGGGCAGATTGAAAGATGAGATACCATTTTCACTTTCCAAGCTGATAATTGCTTTTGTTTTTTTAATTAACTCATTTTATGAGGATAAAACATGACCTCTTATTCATTGTTGGTGAGTAAAGTGGCAAGGACTTTCTAGGGGCATATTTGACAATCTGTTAAAAAAGAATTAAGGATCTCACATGGCCTTTAACTTGGCAATTCCACTTCTAGACATTCTGAGGTAGCACAGATGTATATAATGACATGTATAACACCCTGAATTACTATTCATAAAAGTGAAAAATTAGAAACAATCTATGTTCAATAATAGGGAATTCATTACATACATTTTAAATAACTATATGATAGACTATTATGCAGCATTTTAAAATCCTATTACAGAATAAAATAATGACAGAGAAACATTCACAATGAATATTTCAATAAAAATATGTATATTGCTTTGTTCAATAAAATATGTAAACGATTAAGTCTAAGTAGATATAAAGACTGGAAGGAAATACACTCCATCTTTTCAATGGTACTTTCTGGGTGGCTTTTATTTATTTTAATTCCCTACATAATTATTTTTTTGTTGGCTCTAAGTTTTCTGCAATGAAAATGCAATATGTTTATAATTAGAAAAACATGTTGAGGCTAAATACAAAACAACGGGGAACGCTACATCCATGGGGGGTGCAGACACAGCTTGGGATGAGAGTAGTTTCTGAAGCCCCCCTCTAGGTGTGGGCGACCAGGAGCCGGCTTGCTGTGTGACAGGGCACTGGCGCATGACAAACACAAAACTGTGGGCTTCCACCCGCAGCCAGGCTGATAGGGTCTCTTTCCCCTTATCTGGCCTGCAGTACCCACGACCCGCCACATCCCCATCGCTGGCCGAGCCCCGGGTACCTGTGTGGGTGCCCGACAGGGAGCTGAGGAGACGGGAGTGCTGGCTGTGACCGTCATGCACCTCCACCACGTCGTTGAGGGCCGTGTGGAAGAAGGCGAACTGTCCGAACACCACTGTGGGGGAGACGGGGTGCGGAGATCTCAGTGTGGAAGCCTGTGCGGCCATGTTGGGGGCAAGAAGTGGCAGTCTAGGGGGCGCCCCAGGCCAGGAAGAGGGAAGCCTCAGAAAAGTTGTTGGTTCATGGGCCCAACTCCTTGCTGAGCCTTTCCACTGGCTGATCAGGCCCCTGGCCCAGGCCCCAGGCCCAGGGACGCAGGGGCTGTGAAGGGCTGGCTGGCATTCTCCCATGTGGGTCAAGGTGACATTGAGAAGTGCACCCGGGGGTTAGGTTGGTGGCCATGGCACTGAGCTAATCTTACTTCTTGCCCAGACAGCAGCTGCAGCAGCTACTCAAGGACATGAAAGGACTTTGGGTAACATCTCCTATTTTCCATGCGATCTCAGGACCTTGTCCCTGATAGGTGGCCTTGCCCTGCACCCACTCTGTGCTGTGTCTTGGGACCAACCAGCCAGCTCTCTGCAGGCAGCCTGCCCCCCTGCTGCCCCTCTCCTAGGTGGTCAGGATATATCGATGCCCTTGGCCCCGTCCAACACCAACTGTGTTTAGAAATAGTTCTAACTCCTCCTACGAAGAGGAGATCCAGGGACAAAGCAGCGGGGCTGGTGAGCTGATTGCCCAGGGACAACTGGCTTGTGCTCCTCAGGGACTTCCTGAGCCCTGCAGGGCTGGCAGGACTCTTGACTGTCCCCACTGCTAACCAGGTAACAAGCCTGGCTTCTTTTTAGCTCGGACTATTGGAATCTGGAGGCTTGTCTGTCTTCTCAGGACACAGGCCTGCTCCTTGCGTTCTTCTCGCTCTTTGTACTTCCAGCTGCCGGCCAAGGCTGCAGCCTCAGGCGGGGTAGGGGGGCGGTGCGGCTCCCAGCTCGCTCACCTGTGTCTGCAAGCCGGGCTCCGCCCTGCTCCTCACCTCCTCCTGCCCCTTGGCAACCCATCCCTGGCTTCCCCGGTGGCCTGGGTCTGCAGGACATCCGTTCAGACCTGGGCGGTGCTGGGTAGCCCAGGCCCCCTGCCTTCCCTCAGTCCTGCCTACTTCCTCACCAGCCCCACCCCCTTGCTTCCCACCGACTGGTCCCTCCCTCCCTCACGTGTCAGGAGCGCATTCTGCAGCCCCCTTCCCGGCGTCCGCACTCAGTTATCCCGTATGGGGCACTGTTCTGCCTCTGCCTGTTCCCACAATGGGAGTGGATACAATTGAGAGCGGAATCGGGATACCACGGGGAAGGGGCCTGGGGAGCTGGAAGGAGTAAGAAAACATAAACAAACACACAATAAAACCTCATACCATAATCCTTGGGCACGGTGACAAAATATAGGCAGATCTGTCCACTGGTATAGTTCTGGGGGTAGTTGGGGGACAAGACCACTCCATCTGAACCCACATACTGTCCTCCACAGGGGGCTGAAAGAGAAATCAGACAGACGGCAGGTGACCTTGTGGGCCTCCCATCAGCTGTCCACCCTCTGTTCTGCTCACTCCCAGCTTGGGCTTCTGGCCCTGGCACGCTGCCAGGAGGTGCACCGTCGCTGATGTGGAGGAGGGGAGTTCCGAGGGCACTGCCTCGCCCTGCGCAGGGTCATCCATCCCTGACCCGGCACGTGGCCTAAAATCCACCCTGGTGCTATCACATCGATCCCGGCCCTCTCCCTACTACCATGGCGATGGTCCCTGGATGCACAGCCCTGAGGAGCGTTGGGGGACCTCTTCCACTTACAGGCAGAACCAGAACTAATCTGCTGTTCCCATGGCTGATGCCGCACCTGGGAAGTGGGTGTCTGTGATAGTCGAGAGCTATGGCTTCCCCAGACGGGCCCCACGAGGAGAGGCCAGTCCATGCGTCCCAGCCACCTTCTGTTCCCATCCATGGCACCCTATGCTGCAGGGGGTGGACCTCAGAGCTGAGCTCTTTCATGTGGGCAAAGCGGTCTCCTTGTTTCTCAACTTGGGTGGCCACCCTGCTCTTGCAGTTCTGCCACTCTGTCCTATCTGCTGGGCTTCCACGGCTGACTCAGGTGCCCCAGGGTCAGGCCGCCCCCACCCCCCGGCCTTAGTTTTACACATCAGACCTCTGAGTGATCTTCCCTAGGACCAGGAATGAGCCGGGTCGCCTTGACACTCCCTCCTCCCTGGTATGAGCTACTGGCATGTGTAGGGGCCACTGTTAAGGACATCTACCCGAGTGCGGGTGGGGACACTGTGTGATCTGAGAGAGATGACATACTGACAGGGACGAGTACACCTGGTGAATTACCTGCCCTTCTCAGTCACAGCGAACCCAAGGAACTCCCTGCTTTGAGGACCCTGTACCCCCCGCCCCCCACTCCCCTAGCCCGTGGCCCCTCCTGCCCCTGGTGCACCCTCCCTCCCTGCTCCCCCCGCTCCACCCCTGCCCCGCCACCTGTGCACACTGGCCGGGGGTTGTTCCACACAGGCTTGCCATCGGGCCCCAGAATGCAGGACAGCGTGGAGGAGCCCTGGACTTCATAGCCGCCATGGCAGTAGTAGGTGATGGAGGAGCCCAGCTTGAGGTCAGACCCCACTCGCGTGCCGTTCTTGATGGAACCAGGGTCGAAACATGACTCCCGTGGGTTTTCTGGAAAGAAAGAGAAACAAACACGTACACGGGACTCATTAGTGGCCTAATTCCGGGGTGCATACGGAAGCCCTGAC
>PVJD01003337.1:0-166293 GCA_004026545.1 Mormoops blainvillei
GACCTCGGCACGGTTTCCAAATGTTTTCATACCGTTGGCTCAAGCCAGGGTCCTGCTCTCCTCCCTGCTGCTCTGTCTCCCTAGGGAATTGCATCTAACTCCGTGGCTTTCCGCGTTTATTTGATGCAAATTATCAGATGTCTCCTATTTACCTCAGAAACAGTAAGTTTCAATCAAAATTTTTATTTCCATCCTATACCAAAACCACTTTCTGTAGTAAATGTCACCCTATTCATGGTGTATGACTTCTGTAACAATTACCACAATCTCGTAGGTTTCAAAAAACAAATGTGTTCTCTCCCAGTTCCGGAGGCCATTGTCAGCTTCGTCAGCTTCAGGAGACCAAAATTCAAGGCGGCTGCGACGCCATTCCCTCTCCGGAGACGAGGGAGCGCCCGCTCCTTGGCCCTTCTAGCTCCTGGTGGCTACCAGCATTCTTTTGCTCATGACCCCATCATTCCCGTATCTGCCTCCCTAGTGTCATTGCGTTCTTGTCTTTCCTGTGTTCAGACCTCTCTTTCTACCTCTTACAAGGCTACACGTTGATTGCATTTCAGCCCCACTTGGATAATTCAGGATAATCTCCCCATCTGAAGATCCTTAACCTAATCAGAGCTGCAAAGTTTGTTTGTTTGTTTGCCATATGCACGTAAATTTACCGTCTTAGCTATGTCACGTGTTCAGTTTACTGGCACTGAGTACGTTCACTTTGTTGTGCGACCGCCACCGCCATCCGTCTCCAGAGTCCTTTTCTCTTGCAAAACCGAAACTCTATACCCATTAAGCGATACCTTCCCGCTCTCCCCTCCTCCCTTCCCCTGCTTTCTATCTCTATGAATTTTACCACTCCTCATACCCCATATTTGTGGGATCATACAGTAACTGCCTTTTTGTGACACTCAGAGGAGTGTCCTCAAAATTTATCCATGTGTAGCAGGGTCAGAACTCCCTTCATTTTCAAGCCTGAGTAATACTCCATTGTGCGTATGCGTCACATTTTGCTTAACATCCCTTCATCCATGGACGCGTGGGTCGCTTCCCCTTTTCAGCTGTTGTGAATAATGCTGCCATGAACATGGGTGCGCACGTCTTTCTTCAAGACCCCGCTTTTCATTCCTTCGAGCATGTGCCCAGAAGGAGAATTGCTGAGACGTGTGGCAATTCTTTTTTTAATTGTTTTCAGAAACTGCCACACACTGTTCTCCATTCCCACTGCAGCGCGCTGGGGGCCCGGGTCCTCTGCATCCTCACCGTTGCTTGTCGTCTTTTACTGGAGTAACAGCCATTTGAACGGGTGTGAAGTGATAACTCAGTGTGGTTTCGATGTGCATTTCCCTAATAATTACAGATGTTCAGCATCTCTTTGTGTGCCTGTTGATCATTTGCATGTATTCTTTGGAAAAATGTCTGTTTTAGTTCTTTTCCCATTTTTGAAGTAGGTTGTTTGTCTTTTTGTTGTTGTTGATGAGTTTTAGCTGTTCCGTGTATGTTCTGGGCATTAATCCCTTATTAGATAACGTTATTTGCAGATATTTTCTCCCATTCTCTGGGTTCTTATTCCATTAGTAGTGTCTTTTGATGCACAAAAGTTTATGTATATGCAATTATTTTTAATTTTCATGAAGTTCAATTCATCTACTTTTCTTTTATATGTGCTTTTGGTGCCATATCCAAGAAATCACTGCCAAATTTAGTGTCATGAGGTTTTGCCTTCTGTTTTCTTCTAAAAGTTTTATAATTTTAGGTCTTATATTTAGATCTTTGATCCATTCTGAGTTAATTTTTGTTTATGGTGTTAACTAAAGTTCCTGCTTCATCTTCCTGTGTGTAGCTACTCAGTTTTCACAGCACCACTGGTGGAAAGACTGCCCTTTCTCCTCTGAAGGGTCTTGGCACCCTTGTCAGAAATCCTCTGGCGAGGGTTTGTCTCTGGGATCTGACCCCATCCCACTGGCCTATGTCTGTTTTTATATCTGGAGCACACTGTTCTGATTAGTGTAGTTTTCTAGTAAGTTTTGAAATAAGCTTTGTTCCTCTTTTTCAAGACTTAGAGTCACTTGAGATTCCATATGAATTTTAGGATAGTTTTTTTTTTCTGCAAAAAAAAAAAAGCCATTGAGAATTTGGTAAGTTCGAATTTTTAGGTTATTTTGGATAATATTAAGATTTTAACAATATAGTCTTACCACCCATGAACCTGGAATGTGTTTCCATTTATGTCTTCTTCAATTTCTTTCAACAAAGTTTAGTTTTCATTGTATAAGCCTTTCACCTCCTTGGTTAATTCCCACATATTTTTTTTCTTTTTGATGCTACTGTAAATAGAATTGTTTACTTAATTTCATTTTCTGATTGTTCATTGCAACTGTTTTTGTGCATTGACTTTATACCCTGCTACTTTGCTGAATTTATTGATTAGTTCTAACAGGTTTTTTTGTAAAAAATCTTTAGATTTTTCTACATATAAGATCATATAATCTGTGAGCACAGTAATTTCACGCATTTCTTTCCAATTTGGATGCTTTTTGTGCTCCTGAATTGGTTTTCTAGTATTTTTCCATCAGTGTTCAAAAGGGAAATTTGTCTGTAGTTCTGTTTTTGATTGTTTTGTTTCGGTAGTGTTTTTGTCTGACTTTGGTCTCAGGAAAATGCTGTCCTTATGGAGAGTTAGGAAGTCTTTCCTCCACTTCAGTGCTTTGGAAAATTTAAGGACTGGTGTTAGTTCTTCAAATGTTTGGTAGAATTTATGAATGAAACCATAAAGTGGCTTCCTTGGGTGGACTTTTCTTGGGTGGATATTTTTGATCACTAATTCAGTCGGCTTACTAGCTATTAGATGTATTTAGGATACCTGTTTCTTTGTGATTCGGTCTTAGGTTTTGTGTTTATAGGAATTTGTTCATTTCATATCCAACTGATTAGCATACAGTTGTTCATAGTAGTTTCGTATAGTCCTCTATTTCTGTAGCATCAATTGTAACGTTCCCATGTTCATTTCTGATTTTTCAGTTGTCTCTTTTTCCCCCACCTTAACCCATCTAGCTTAAAGGTTTGTCTGTTTTGTTGATTTTTTCAAAGAACCAACTCCTGGTTTTGTTGATTTCTCAATTGCTTTTCTATTCTTTATTTCGCTTATCCCTGCTATAATCCTTATTATTTTCTTCCTCCTGGTAGCTTTTGTAAGTTCCTTAAGTTAGGTTGTTCATTGGGGATCTTTCTTATCTTTTGCTGTGTTTATAGCTGTTACTTCCCTCCGCAGCCACTGCTCCCCCTGTGTCCCGTCAGTTTCGGGGTGCTGGGTTCTCGTTTCCATTTGTCTCAGGATGTTTCCTGATCTCCTGTGGTTTCCTCTTTGATCCATTAGTTGTTTATGTTGTTTCATTTTCCACAAATTTGTGTACTTTCCAGTTTTCATTCTGTTACTGATTTCTAACTTCATCCCATTGTGGTCAGAGAAGATACTTGGTATGACACCTATCTTTTAGGACATGGATACGTTTCGGGGAAATTATCCTACCACAGTCACTTATTTCTCCCCAGGGGTCCTAAGCTAGGAGTTCCCCTTGATCTCTCTTCACTGCTCTAATACATCAGCAAGTCCCTCAGTTCCTCAGCTCTGTCACTTTCTTCCCATATACTCTGTGACCCCTAGCCAGGCCACTCCCTATGGCATGGTCCTGCTTTGTTTCCTTTGTAGCTCTTATCACTGCGTGAATTGTCTCATTTGTTCACGTGCGTGCTTTTGTACTGTCTGTCTCCACTGTTAACTCTTGAAGGCAGGGGTCTTTCTGCTCAGAGCTGTGTCTGCAGGAACTAAAACAGAGTCTGGCACCACAGGAGGCAGTAAAGATGTTTTGCGTGAATTTTATTTAAGGAAAGATGGTTCACATTTGCATAGTGATTACTATGAGCCAGCACATTAAATATATCCATTAAAATAATCCTCACAAAAACTCTATGAAGTGCGTACCACTAATTTTCCAATTTTTAAAATTAGAGAATAAAGGAACAGAGTTTAAGTTTCTTTTTTAAGGTCACACATCTAAAACACTGTGGTCCTAGTTTTAAATCCAAGTAGTGTGGCCATATTATCTGATTCCTGAGGTCTTATTTTTACTTTTTCTTTTTTAATCATTGCCTTCCATGCAACATTTGTCATTTTAAAGTACATGTCATATATGAACAAATTTTCCCTGAACTTCCCCCCAAATCCCTCCTTTTCCCCTTCTCTGAACTTATGCAATGAAATGTATAGAATTAATTCAGCAGACTACAAAGCATGAAATGATTGGGTCTCCTATTGCTACCTCCATGTCTGCCAGATCCCATCTGCCTTCTTCCCCTGATGCGGATCTCTAAACCTGAATCTCCAATCGCTTTTTGTCATTAAAAGACCATTCACCACCCTGACTGGTATGGCTCAGTTGATTGGAGCATCGTCCCATAAACCAAAAAGTTGTGGGTTCGATTCCTGGTCAGGGCACATGCCTGGGTTGTGGGCCAGGTCCCGAGTGGGGGGGTGCAAGAGGCAACCAATCAGTGTTCCTCTCCCATTCTTTCTCCCTCCCTTCCCCTCTCTCTAAAATAAATAAAATCTTAAAAGGAAAAAGCCATTCACTTTAAACATGGAATCACGTATCTGTGTTAAGTATTGGCCTCACTGTCGGTTTTCCTTGTGCCTGGTCTAAGGCTTAGGCCTGAGTTACCAGGGTCTTTTGCCTGTATCAGGAAGTAGCATCGGTGCCCCTAAGTGTCCTGAACACTCATCTGGAGATTAAATCAAGGCTGGAAATACTAGTACATTACCATGGTTATTCAGGAACCCACTAAACTTCCTTATTTGCTTAAGCGAGGGAAATCCAGTTACCCCGATGAATGAGAGGACGTGTGCCAGAATGACGACACAGAGACCAGTTCACAACCCAGTGGAGGCCATAGGAATGGGAAAACCCCAGGGGCTTCTAGGGGCACGGAAGAGGCTGAGCCGGTGAAGCTCGTTGGAAAGCGGGTGGGAGTATCGATAGACCGTGAAGATTCAGGGATGACTTCCGGGTTTCTGGCTTAACCAACTGGGCAAATAATAAGGGCATTGACTGACATGGGACAAATGAATGAGGGGAGATATTGGGGGGAAAAAAAGAAATGACGTAGTATTAAAATCCTAGATTTCAAGCCTGTGATAGATATTCTCTGCCATTTTTAGGCAGAGAACACGTATCACAAACCACATTTCCAAAAGGTCGTTTGGGCATTGGAAGGAAGTCATTGAAAATCTTCCTCTGAAAGAGCATTAGGAAAAAGAAAGGAAAATTGATCTTATCTTGACAAACTGATCACTCTAACAAATTAATTTATCTACGTCAGACTGTGTATTACCTCCTATGAGATTTAATTTCATCCCTGAGTTGCTTTCCCTGCGTTTTTGAAGATGGTGGCTATTTTAATAATTTAATAATTTATCAACAAGCCTAAAATGGAGACTAGAGTAGGTCAGATAGACCTGTTGGCAGTGATGAGAATGGCACCAGGTACTAGGCTGGTGGGGTCAGACCCCACCTTAGTTTGCCAGCCTCGGCACTTGAGCTCTGGCTAGGAGAGAATTCAGAGGCAAGATTCAAACTCTAAGAGAAAGTTTATTTAGAAAGTCACGGAGGTTGAAGAACTGAGCCGCAGAAGAAATGGGCTCAAGAAACAAGTAACAGAGGCCAACAGAGGGCCCTTGGAGCTTAGGGGAAGGAGAGAGGTGCGGAACACCGGCCTGGAGGCAGGAGGGTGGGGGAAGGCCCTTCATGCCCCACGCTCCATAGAGAGAGTCCTGATGGGCCCCCTGTCCTGATGGCTTTAAAGGGCTCGGATTTTAGGGAAGGTCCCAGGGGAAGATCTCAATAGATTATTCATCAGCTGTCCAGGAGAGTCCTTTCAGGGTTGTGGTCTCCACTGGCTGGTCAGTGCCAGCGCCGGGGCTCCCTGGTCAGTGCAGCTGGTCCCTGTGTCAGCCTCTGGTTTTGCTGCTTTCCTGGGCCTGGAGCTGAAACACGACAGAGGCCTGGATGTCGTCTCCAGGGAGGAAAGGCTGGGAGGTCCAAACCACGTGACCAGCGATAGGCTAGGGGAGAAAAGGTCATCCTGGGGGCGAGGTCCTGGTTTTCCCAGTTTTTCCCATTGCTAGGCACCCAGGGCTTTCTGCCCTGGTGACCTTCTGTACTTGGTCCATTGTCCTTGCTCTGCTCGTGTCTAAGTGCTCACCACAAGGCCAGTAAAAACAAGGGGAGGTATTTCACCTGAGCTTCTTCATCCAAAGCACAGGAAATTAACTGAGTGACTATTTCTCAGTTCTACCTAACAGGTATCACTCTAGATGCTAAAAACAGAAGTTAATTTATTACACACAATAGGTACCTACAACATTACGGCTTAATTCTCTCAGGTAACCCTTGTTTAGAAAGGCTAAAACACGAATAACAAATGGTGAAAAATAGTTGCAACATATATGTGGACAAAAAGGACCGCATACTAAACCTGACATCTCGGGGGAGGCCTGTGTGGTGGCCTTACAAACTTAGAGACCTAAAGTAACCACGTAGGATGGTCTGAAATGAAAACTTTCCAGCTAAAAGCAAGTCATGGCAGGTAGTCATGTCCTAGCAGGTATCTTCCCTGACAAAGGTCAATCTTTACCTTAACCGAACCTGTCTATTGTCTTTTTACGTCTATGATAACAACCTTTGGGATGCCAGGGTCATTTCCATTTTCCAGACCCCTCAGTACACAGTCTCCCCCAGAGCAGAGGGACCACAGAGCCCCTCGTTTTATTGTTATCATGTTAATTGTTGACTGTTAACTGGTCTTTACATACCAATGTAAAAGAAATATGTCTCTGTTCCTTTTACATTTTATCCAGTCCCAGAGGTTCCCCACTTTGCTTTCTCCTGTCTCCCTAATCCCTCACCAATGGATTTCCTATAACCCCCTTACATCTTCTGCTTTGAGTCTAAGTATAAAATAAGTGGTAAAGCTGCCATTTTCCAGAGCATTTTCTCAGTCCATTAAGATTTTTACTTCTCAGCAATTGTCGGTTTGTCTCAAATACGCCAATAAAAATTCTTACAGGTTTGGACATTTCTTACATTGACATCTATGAACTAGAATTTTCCACAAAGAGCTTTCAAGCACTAATAAAAGATGACTATATCAATCACAAGTAACTCAGAGAAGCAATGCGGAAAAGAAAATCGGTAAATTGCCAATAAACATTAAATTATTTCACCTCTCACTAGCAATCAATTAAATGAAAACTTAAAAATAAGCGACCCGGAGACACCATCCTCAGTTAATAAACTGTCAGAAATGATGAAGGTCAACAGGGACGTGCCAACGCCAGCACTCAGGTGCTTCTGGAGGCACACAGACTGGTACGTGTACTTCTGGAAGGCAGCCTGGTCCAAGGAGATAATTACATGGAAATGAAAACCTCAACACAGAGGTTTTGGCTCCACACTTTTAAAAATAATGTATATAACCAACTGCAAATGACATGAACATCAATCCCTAGAGGCTTGTTTACTCAGAATTCTTCTATGAACCAGTCAATAAGCGAGGTAGGCCTATATATAAATGAGTTATGAGTAATATAAGTACATTATGAGCAAAATGGTATATAAATGGCGCCATCCACTTGGTCACACCATGTTTCCGTTGGTGTTACTGAACCAAAGTGGAGGTTCAGCTGCCTGTCATCATCAGCGGGCAAATTCCAGAGGCAGAGGCTGGTGAGGAAGGAAGGAAGTTTTGTTCAGATGCTGCACGATCTGAGAGAATGGCAACTCTTGTCTCAGGGCCCACTGCCTCCAGAAACGCAGAGGCAAACCCAGCCATCCTCTGCCAGACCAAAACCAAAGGCAGCATCCCAAGTTCCTTCTCCCATTTAAAGTATGTCCTTTGGGAACAGCAGGTGGCCACTGTGTGGTCATCCCGGCAGCTCAGCTTTTCTCCCAGCCACTGTCACGTCTCAGGCTCCCTCCTGGAACCCGCGTGTGGGGCCAGCACCGCCATCGGCCTTGTGGCTTTCAGGGTCAGAAGGTTCTGCAAATGCACCAGCCAGTATGTTCATGAGGTGGGTAAGAGCCCGTCCCTTTCTCTGAGTTTATATTAGTTTCCCACGTGGGGCGGCCCAGGTGCTTTCTCAGCCAAAACTACCAAGCACTCCAGGAAGGTCCACCCCCAACCAATCTCTTCTTTTCCTCAGGCTAAGACTGACAGGTTTCTTCTGCCTAGTACCTTCCCCTGCTGCCACCTTGCCCAGGGGCAGGGTATCTGCCACCAGGAGCAGGATGTTCAGCACTGGGGACAGAGTGGCCACAAGACACCAGCTGGGTTACCTGGACGCCGCAGCCCTACCCACTGCCTCAGGCAGCTCCTGCTCTCCAGCAGGCCCCACCTGTTCCCCACCCGCAGTCCTCTCCCTGCGGTCTGGCCAGGCGCCCAGTGTCTGAGGGGGCTCAGACTGCGGCAGACATTTAGGCTGACACGAGCAGAGCAAGGACGATGGGCCAGGTGCAGAAGGTCACCAGGGTGGAAAGGCCCGGATGCCTAGCAATGGGCAAAACTGGGAAAACAAGGACCTCGCCCCCAGGGTGACCTCTCCTCCCTGGCATGTCGCTAGTCATGTGGTTAGACCCCCCCCTAGAGCAGGGAAGGAACCAGGGGGCCTTAGAACAGCCCTTAAACATCGAGCCCCCAGGACGGTGAGGTGCTGACCCACATCAGACACGTCCAGGCCGCGGCTGTGTTGCGGCTCCGGGCCCAGAGAAGCGGCAAAGCCAGACAAGCGCCGCCTTGGCTGCCTGAGGACCCGCTGCACTGACTAAGGACCCCCTGCCCTGGTACCCAGCAGCCAGTGGAGACCACCACCCTGAAAGGACGCTCCTGGGCAGCTGATGGCTATTGTATTGACATCCTCCCCTGGGACCTTCCCTAACAGCTCCCCCCTTAAAAGCCCTTGGGACGAGGACCCAGCAGGCTCTCCCCCCAAGGGGCACCTGGGTCCCTGCCCTCCCGCCTCTTCCCCCAGGTGCCTGGCCTTTACCGGTCTCTGGCCTAAGGTCCAAGGGCCCTTCTTTTCCCCGTAACTTGTTTCCTGAGCCCACTTCTTCTACGGCTCACTTCCACCTCTGTGACTCTCTAAATAGACTTTCTCTTATAGTTTGAGTCCTGCCTCTGAATTCTTTCCTGGACAAAACTCGAGGCCTGAGGTTGCCGTACCCAGGTCTGGTCTGACTCCACCAGCCTAACACCTGGTGCCATTCTCGCCGCCTCCAAAAAGACTAAAGCCTTTCACGGCAGTTTCTTCTTTCCTGGGAAGGACCTCTAATGAGCCTCAAGAATTTGTGGTTTGCTCTTGGAAAAGTTTTCTCTAAATCACATTCCTCTATCAGAAACCATACATATTAGAAGATGCAGAGGGCCAAGCCTGGGGGGGGCACAGACCAGAGGGGGCGGGGACCATGGCCGGAGGCCAGTCAGTGTCAGCGTGATTCATGGGACCAGTGCACTGATGCTCAAGTGTGTGGTGCTTGCCAACGAATACAATCTAAATGTGTCATAATAAATATTGTTGTGTTTCTGACTTGAAGCAGATTTTAAAAAGCATGTTATGCTGAGCGAGATGTCAGACAAAGAACAGCAAATACTGTATGATCTCACTTATATGTGAAATCTAATTAAAAACCGAAGAAAAACCAAACTCATAGAAAAAGAGATCAGATCTGTGGTTATCAGAGGTGGCGGAGGAGTGGGAAATAGGGGGTGGGGGGCAGGGCTGGAACGTACAACAGGAAATGATGACCACAGCTGACACTCCCCTGTGATACGCAGGGAAGGTGTTAAGAGAGCAAATCCTAGGATTCTCATCGCTAGGAGTTTGGCTGCACCTGCTCCGAGCTACACCGGGGACACCCTGCTGGAGGAGCACATGGCCGCCTTCTTCAACCGCTAGCAGCCACGGTGGCCCCTGTAAGGAGCAAGCAGTGTCTCCTGGGACTGATTCTGGGACAGGGCCTGGCAGGGAGACTGTGGTCGTCCGTGGCCTTCATCTTATCCAGTGACTGGTGTCTTCCTCAGGTGCTTCTCTGTGGAAAGTCCAGCCTCATTTCAAAATGTGAAAGAGGAGTGGGCACCAGAACTTAAGGAATACGCACCAAGTATACCCTTTTTATTAACAGGAACTCAGATTGATCTCTGAGATGATCCCAAGACATCAGCAGGCCTGAATGATATGAAAGAAAAACCTGTGTGTGGAACAAGGACAGAAACTAGCAAGAGGCAGGACTGGTGGCGCTGTGTGGGATGTTCGGCTTTAAGCCAGAAGGGGCTGAAGACTGGTTTCGACGAGGCGGTCACAGCCACTGAACTCCCAGGAAGCACACATTGGAAAGGGAATAGGGTCAAGACGTATAAACTGCTGTTTGATTATGTGAGAAAAACTGTCAGTGGCCAAGGAAACTCCATTCTTTCTAAGAAAGCATATGAAATGCTACAGCTTTACCCAGATCTCCGATACGTACTGAAGCGATTTAAAACCTGAGAGAAAAAAAAACAACCCTGTGATCAGGATTCTATAAAGTTGATGAAGACTGTTTCTTAAAGATCCAAGCAGCAGCAGACAGCATCTGAAGCCACAATTTATTATAAATACTTTACTTCAACGAGAAGGTACAATCTCTCAGGGGTTTTGTAGTTTAAAAAGCTATAATCATATCATATAACTACATTAAAAAAAACAGTGCTGCAAATGGAACTGCTTGGCTTTATGCATATATTCATTTCTGTGTAGTCTTTATGGAATCTGTACCAAAAAAACTTCTTCCGTTGGTCCCGTTTAAAAATCAAAACATACCCTGATCTGTGTTGCTCCATTGGTTGGGCATCATTTTGCAGACCAAAAGGCACTCGTTCGATTCCCAGTCAGGGCACATGCCTGGGTTGTGGGTTCAGTCCCCCATTGGAGCACATGTGACAGGCAACCGATCAATGTTTCTCTCCCTCTCTGCCTCCCTTTCTCTCTCTCTAAAAATAAATGAATAAACTCTTTAAAAAATGCAGTCAACTTAAAAGTTAGGTTGAAAGAATGCTGAAGACTCTTACAGGCCAAGCTAATCAGGTCTTATTTATTTTGTGTAAGACACTGGAGAACCATTCTTTGATGACTGGATCTGCACCTTCTGTTGGAAGTGGGAAAGACTGAAGCTAAGGAAACCAATGAGGAGAATGAGAAAATACTGGAGCAGCAAAGGCAGCGTCTGCTGGAATGGAGAAGAGAAGAATAAATTCAAGAACTATTTCTAGGGCAGAATGAACAAAAGTTAATGACTGTTTTGGGTGGTGGGCTGGGTGATGCGGAAGAAATGAACGGGTTGCCTTTAAAGCAGACGCCGTCTTGAAATCAGCTTGCAGCAGCCGGGGGTGAAGCTCTTCAGCTGTGATCTCAAAGAACGAAGCCCTGCAAGTTCTACCTCCCTCCACCACTTCCACTCACCAGGTGCAACTGTGGCTTCCATAAAACTAGGCTTGCTCCGGGCACCTCCACTGAGGCTTATGTGTATCTCCCAGTAGGGTCGCCTCCCTCAATTCTCTCGGTCATGCATTCGTAAATTCCCAGCCCCTGAGCTGCCCCTCACCATGTTCCTACTTCAGTCTTAGCAGGGATGGAAACCACCTAGCTGTCTGTTTTCTGAAGGCCATAGCACTTGTTTGACCTTAGTTCCAGGACTTTGGTGGCTCAAGGCTGAGGGGAAGCATGGGTGGCGGCGGGGGACAGGGCAGGTGACCAGCGGGGTTTGGGTGCAAGGTGGGGTACCACTCTTCAGACGGGGGGTGTCGAGCAAAGGAGCCGCCAGTAGAGGGCTGAGAGGGAAGAGCAGGGGTGTAGGGCTGAGGAAAGCAGGCCCCTGGGGGAGATGGTGTGGGGTAGGAGTAGGAGCAGGCAGGGGGCTCGGGCAAGAAACCAGAGGGGGTGGCGGCAGGCAGACGGGCCAGTGGCTGGAGCAGTGACCGCTCTTGCTTCCTCTTCTTAGCTCTGCGGTTCTGGAACCAGACCTGTGGAAGGGGGAGAAGAGCCGCGTCAGCGCCCCTCTCAAAACGCTGGCACTGTCGCCTGCGGCCCCTCCCGGTGACAGGAGGTGCAGGCACGGGTACGGGCAGGGCATAGGTCCCTCTCGCGTCGTCGCTGGAGGTAAAGCTCTCTAGAGGCAGGTCTGAGCCAGACCTATTGACAAAGCAAGACGAAGACTATCACCCCCGACTCGTACGTCAGTTCGCCCTGCTATGACCTGGATGAGTAAGAAACGTCAACTTCCAAAAAAAGATAAATATGGCACAACAGCATTTTTCCCTCCCCAGAGAATGGGAAACTTCCCCTAGGGTTAGTAGAGATTAAGACAATGGATGAATTTAATTGCCACAGACAGGATTGGATTTAGGGTAGGGTTTGTACTTGAAACTGACTGACTCCAAGGCAGGAACTGAGGGAGCATCAGGCTGGTTGAGTCTCGAGGCCGTGGTAGGGCCCAGGTATATATTTATATACGTAGGGGAAAGGTTAAGACCGAATTCTGTGACGGTTGGGGGTAGGTGTTGATGTTCAAGTTAGAGTAGGCCAGTGCCAGGGTTAACTCAAGTGACAGTCCCAGTGTGGATGAGGTTATGCTGACTGTCCCATTAGGCTACGCGTGGCAACCGCTAGCATAGGGTTATAATGCCTGTGGGAATTTGTGTCCGGTAGTTCCTTACAACCAAAACCGCACTTCTTCCCGGGGAAGGCGTGGGGGCCCCGGGGCATCACCTGGATTCGGGCCTCACTGAGGCCTGTGTCCCGGGCGAGGCCCTCTCGGGCCCAAATGTCAGGGTACTGGTTCCTCCCGAAGGCTGACTCCAGCTGTTCCAGCTGCGCTGGACTGAAGGTGGTGCGGTGGCGCCGCCGCGAGTGCGGGTGACCTCTCTGTCCTCCTTGCGGAGAAAGCCTTGGTCTCCCTACTCCGGCACCAGAGAGATTCCTGTAGGGCTGAGTGCTCACGTCTGAGGACGGACAGGAAGGGAGAGGTTGCTGCCCAGTGGACCCACCATCCGCCCCTGGGCCCCGCACGCTGGTCCCCCTAGGTTCTATTCAGGGCCTCCATGTCGCTCACGTATGTTCTGCCCCGTGCAGAAACCAGCTGAACCCAGCTCAGCCGGGGCCTTATGCCACCTCCGAGTCTCCCCAGCCAGGCTGCCCTCCCCACGGAGGACCCGCTCTTCAGACTCACGTCGCACCTGGACAACTCCTGCTCCGGCAGCCTCACCCCCATTCCACGGCCCCAGATACGGCCCCACGGAATGTGCTCCCCCACCACGTGCTTCTCCCCTCTCTGAGCTCACACGCTGACCCCCTGGCCTCATCCTGTGGGTCTCCGCCTTGCTCTGACACCCTAACAAACTGTCCGGGTCTCTGTCCAAGACCCCAGTGCTTGTCCCTACACTCACAGCTCACATTTACCGTTAACCTTCTTCATACCACTCCCACCCTCCCACACCCCTCACCTGGGAAGATAAAACACTTCCCCCTCCTCCGTTCAGAACCCGCCCCCCAACCCCAGTACATCTCATCTTCTCCCCTCTTCCGGCCCTGGCTGGGATACTCGGCTGCAGGAACCTGAGCTCGTGGGAAAGGCTTGCCTGTCCTTCCCACAGGCCCGCTAACCCCCTACACTAATTAGTCTGAGAGCCAGTGGGGGAAGAGAGAGCAGGGAGCAAAAAGAAACACCTGGAAGGCGTATACTGAGAAAAGGAGATGTCTGGAGCTGAGGCCCCCATCCCCATGGGGACCCAGGGGTATGGCCCCACCCAGCACTCACTGTCTACCTTGGGGACACAGATGCGTGGAGCCACTGGTCCCCTTCTCGCCTCAGATCCAAACCCCGGGCCCCTCCAGCCCTCTCCTTCAGAGAAGGCAGTGCAGGGGGCAGACTGCGAGGTCAGGAGTGAGGAGGCACGTTCCAGCTCTGCCCCTGCCCCACAGCTCGGCGAGATGTGCCGTTCGGCAGCTCGTCGGTGCCCAGGCCTCAGCGCTCCCGTCTGTAAACCAAAGGAGGTGCCCCAGGCTTGCCAAGGTTCCCATGGTTTTAATGCTCTGGGGTCCTGTTTTTTATTTCCTCTCTTCGCCTTCCTTGTGGCAAACCACTGCCCCGCAGGAGCCTCGGCGCGGGCCCCCACGCGTGCTGCCTCCTCAGCACTGCCCCCGATGCCACTCACCCACCGTGGAGGTCCGAGTCCCAGCGGCTGGGCAGCTCCCAGGCCAGAGGCTGGCGCGCGCTCGCCCCTTCTTTGGCTCGCCCTGCCCACTCGTCCCTTCTGCCTCCATGCCCAGGAGCGAAGGCCCAGGACAGCCCAGCCTCCGTGTCGCTGAGCCTCTAGCTCTGGGCCAGTCTTCCTCCAGTCCTGCCGCTGCCCCTCCGCTGGTTCCCTCGCTGCCCTGCTGCCGTTTATACCTCTCTTGAGTCTCTCTGTGCAGATACAGATATCTTTGCCTTTTTCACTGTCTCTCCTTTTTTCTGAAGTTTTTTCAAATGCCCCAGTCCTTCTCTTGAGCATCAACTCTTTCTGTCTTGCCCTCGACCTGTTTCTCTGTCTTCGTCTCTACTCTCCTCTCCCTGCCCCTTCTCTCCTGATGCCGTCTCTCCCTTTGCTCTCAGCTGCCTCGGTGCCCAGCCTGCAACCCCACACCCCCTCTTCCTCCCTGAGTCTTGAAGGAGTGGCCGCCTCCTCGCCCGGTGGGCCCATCCAATCACTGCCTGACCACCAGAGCCCCTTCATCAGGGGAGGATCACACGCTGGATGAGGGAAGGTGCTCTGTTGGAGGGTCCAGGGACTGGGGCCAAGAGCTCGTATTCCCAGAGGACCAAGTTCTTTTGTCCAGTTAAATCCCCTCCTGGGAGCAGGCAGAGGAAGGAGGAGAAAATGCATTCCTCCTCAGACCCCTCCTCGGAACCCCCCGTGGTGGGGAGGGGGTGCAAATGGGGGCAGGAGCAGGGCCTGCCTGGTACCTCAGCCTGTGGGTGATGCCCAAGGGCCTGTTTCCAGAAAACTACAAATCGAAAACACACAAGTGCGTTCTGGCCCCTTCTAGGTACCCTGATTCTGAGAATACACTAGACACCCCCTCAGGACAACCTGACCGTAGGGTGACTCTCCAGCACACCCTAGCTTCCCTCCTCCAAAGGTCACCTCCTGCTTCCCCCGGGGCCCCAGGACTCCATGGCCTTCCAAGGTGCCCAGACTTTCAGAGAACCCCCACCCTCAAAAGCGTCTGAATTCTGGGTGCACGCTGAGCCCCCTGGGCCTCAGGACTGAGCAGGAGACTGAGAGTCCCCTGACATTCAGACATTCTGATTGTTCAAGGAAACCTGGGGACACCCAGAACCCCCGAGCAGTGAGGACACCCTGACGCCTACAGCACTCTGCTTATGGAGGTTACATTCACCCAGGAAGTACATTCTGACATCCCTGGCACATCCTGAGGCCCCAGGACTCTGGGATCCTCCAGTACACACTGACCCCCAGGACATTCCACCTCTACTGGAAGGTCCCTCTGCCCTCACCATCAAATTCTGAGCTCTCAGGACATACTGACCCAATGGGGACACCTAACCCCCTTGGGACACACTGCATCCACACAACAGTCTGATCCCCAAGGTCATACGAACCTTCACGCATATCCTTTAAAAGCACCCTGACAAGCTAAGACAGAAAACCATCATAATTCCCTAGGATCTTAGGCTTACAAGATGGTCCACGGACCAAAAGCATCAGAAACCTGGGACAGCTGGCTAGGATGCAGGGCCACCGCCCCGCCGCAGTCCTGCTCTGTCACAGTGCGCACTGCCACATGATTCCCAAGAGAACCGAAGGTGTAGGTGTCTTCGTCAACTCAGGCTGCTAAAAAACAGAAAAAGAAGAGAAACCCAAAACAAACAAACAAAACCCAAGGTTGGGGGGCTTAAACAATAGACATTTATGTCTCACAGCTCTGGGGGCTGGGAGTCCAAGGTCAAGTGTCAGCTGATTCGGTTCCTACAGAGACCGTTTTCCCCCAGGTTGCCCATAGCCATCTGCTGTCTGAACAATGCAGACTGTGAACCAGCTCTGGTGTCTCCTCTTCTCCCAAGGACACTAATCCCATCGTGGGGCCCCACCCTCCAGACCTCATCCGACCCTACTCACCTCCCAAAGGACCCCATCCCCAAATACCATCACCTTAGGGTTAGGGTTTCAACTGACGGACTGGGGGGGTGGCACAAACATTCGGTCCTCGATAACACTAAAGTCGAGAAGCACCGATCCAAGGCACTTGCCCCCTCCCCTCCCCCCAAGATGTCCTGTCACCTCCAAGAGCAACCTGAACTCCATGACAGCCTTCACCTCCAGAGGCTCGGTAACACGTGGTCGACTTGGAGCCACACGCAAGCGCCGGAATCCGATACACCCCTAACGCCTCAAGATACCCTAGCCCTGTGGGGGAACTCTGACCAGCCTTCCAGGACACCTACTGTCCCAGGACATTTTAACCCACTGCCCCTGCTCCCTGAGGACACCGAGATGACATAACTTTGACCTGACATCTCAGAACATCACAATCCCTCAGGCGGCCGGGTGGCTGAGAGGCACTTGTTCTTCTAGGGCAGCCTAACTCCCACCCCAGCGCTGACCTTCCCCGAGCCTCACCCGGGAGCCTCTCGCGCTGTGAGCAGCAGAGTGGCGTAGGAGGGAAGAGCGGAGGCTCTGGAGCCGGCCTGCCACGGTTTCCACACCCCGACTGGCTGCACGGGCCCGAGCTCATCGCCTCACGCCTCTGTGCCGCCGCCTCCCGGCTGGGACAACTGGCGCAGCTGGCTCTTTATTGGAGGTTACGCTGCATAAAGCCACTACAAACACCGAAGTAGTGACTGTGGACCCCTGCTCCTAGGGGAAACAGGTTCCTGTTAGCCTCTGGACATAATATTTTTGTCAACTGGGCAACGCATAGTCTTGTTGCATGTGTGTTTCTGTTTAAAGACACCTTGTTTAATACGTACTGTTATTCTGTCAACATGGAGCTCGCAGCCGAGAGCTGCGTAACTCATGCCCAAGCAAAGCTCACCTAAAGCTCTCGCGTGTTCTCCAGAAGGTTCGCCATGGCCGTGCTGTACTTAGGAACAGCAGGTGGCACTTCGGCTTTTATGCATTCTAAGCAGCAAAATTACCCCCAAAGCGAAACAATGGGACTAAATAGGAAGCAAAAAGACACCTGTGTACACTATGAGAGCTGAGACAAGAAGGCCGAGGAGTGGCCTTGTTTGGCCTCCTCTAGGAATGTGGCAACTCAAATTTTTCACCCCCTGGTGCACGCACATGGCTCTGAATAACCACGGCTGTGCCAAAGAGCGTTGCAAAAGAGTATCGATTTGGGGGTTACAAATAAATTGCAGTGAGTAGGTGAATTCATAAATATGGCATCCACAGATAACAAGGACTGCCTGTACCTACCCGAGGAAGTAACGACCGAGAAGGAGAAAGGGTGCTCAGGACTACACCGAGGTAGTCAGCATGGGTGAGGTGTTACGTTATCATCATTCTCATTGTTACCAGAGTTCCAAGGAGGCTCCAGCCCTCAGAATCATTGATTCCCGAGGGCACAAAGGACACATTCATTCCCTAGAGCTCATGGGCTTTCTGTCAAATTTTGACTTCACCACCTTATAATCAGCATGGTAGCCTGAACTCAAAATTACTCCACAACCCTAGGACATCCAGACCCACAGAGATTTGGGGAACTCCGACCCTAGAAGGAATTCCCTGACCTACAAGGACCCGGACACTCAGGAGCACCCCGCCCTTCAGGCCATTCCAAACCCGTGGCTGGTTCTGATCCTGCAAAGGGCGTGCGGACACTGAAAGCCACTCACCCCCAAGCCCCGCCCAGGGGGCATTCTGCACGCGCAGCCTGACCCACAGGACACCCAGACCAGGGAAAGACACATTCTGCTCTCCCCGGGCACCCTGACCATCCGATGCGCCCTGGCTCATCAGGGCTTCTGATGCAAGGACACTTGAACCTTTTAGCGCCCTCTGACTCTCTCAGCCCTGGACTTCTCGGCAGCCCCCCAGAGCACTGCCACCTCCCCGCACTGCCAACACAACAACCCAGAGCATCTCTGACCCACCAGGACCTCCCAAATCCGTAAGGTGATTATTCTGATCCTCAAAACATTGGGCAACTATAATAGCATACTCAATAAAATATACAGAAAAAAGAAGGAAGGAAGGAAGGAAGGAAGGAAGAAAGGAAGGAAGGAAGGAAGGAAGGAAGGAAGGAAGGAAGGAAAGAAAGAAAGAAAGAAAGAAAGAAAGAAAGAAAGAAAGAAAGAAAGAAAGAAAGAAAGAAAGAAAGAAAGAAAGAAAGAAAGAGAGAAAGAGGGAGAGAAAGAAAGAGAAAGGAAAAGAAATCCTGGCTGTTCAAGGAAACCATTCTCTGCCAGACACTGACGCCACAATGTCCCCCAAACCGCCCAAACATCTTGACTTCCTGGACACTGTCCCCCCTGCCTGGCTTCCTCCACTCCTCCAAGACCCTCTGATTCCCCAGAATACTCTGACTGTACAACGACCCCTGACACTCCACTCCATGACAGGTCCACTCAAGTCTCTGCAGACGCACAAGGACCATCAGGTCTCTGGGTAACAGCTTGAATCCCCTGAGAACAGCTGATTTCACATGCAGACACCAGCAGGATACACTGACCTACACGAAAACTCTGCCAGCTCTGGGCTCCCACACTTTCCAGGAGCCTCTGAACCACCGGTCAGCCCAACCTCTGAGACAGGCCGATTCTGTGAAAACACTTTGATCTTCCGGGACACCCTGACCTCAAAGTTAATGGTGTTGTAAGGACACTTCAAGAATGTTCTGACAATCAAAATCCTGAGGCCAGAACCCCCTGCCTCCCATGATGCTCCGTCTCTCCAGCGCCTCTGCCTTCCCAAGACTCTGCAAGTCCCCCGGACTCTGTGGGCTTTGCTTTCCCGGCATTTGATCCTCTGTGACACCTTGGAGTCTACACGCCACCCCTGCTCCTTCGGGCACTCTGACCATGTAGAATGTATTGATCCTGCAGGACACTTGGAAGCCCCACGGGCACACTCACCATCCTGAGACCAGGCAAGCCCACAGGACGGCGCTCGGATTACGCAAGGGCTCCCTGGGGTCCCAGAGAACAAGGGCCCTCTAAGGACTCAGAAATTCCTCTGTATGACAGAAGCACTAGTTTACTCTGAGCCTATGAACAACCTACCTTCTAGGTTATTCCACCTTAGGGGGCAGGACATCTTACTGTCCCAGGTCACTCCGACTCCCAGGGTATTCTAGCCATCCAGAGTGACTTAGGCCCCCAGCACACTCTACACCTGATACCTCAGGGCATTCTGCCCACCTGAGCACACCCTGCCTACTGGGTCCACGGTGACCTTGCAGCAGACACTGACTGTACAAAATATACTAAACATCCAATAAATTCCATCCCTTAAGGGTGCTCTGATCTAGAAGAACACTGGGTGGGTTGACAGTCTGAGTTCGAATTCTGGAACCAACACTTGCATGTGACCGTGCTTGAAGCTTCACCTTCCTCATTTGTAAAGTGAATCCTAGAACATCCCTTCGGTGTTCTGGGCGGGCAAAAACAGCACACGTCCAGTCCGGATGAGGGCCTGATCTCAGGATACAGGATAATAAATAGAACCAGTTTCAAGATAGGGCTCAGAAGCCAGTCTAACTTAATGTTGAGAACTTTGAATTCGGAAACTTTGTACTGATATTCGAGGGCACAGAGTGGATTTGGGGCTCTGCGGGGATGGGTCAAGGTGGCTCATCCTTTAATAAAGCTTCTAGAAGAAATAGAGTCAAATATCCTCTTCACCTTGGGTCTGAAGTGACACAGAATGGTGTAAGTGACATGTATTGAAAATGCTCTCCTTTCCTCACTGCTCTGAGTGTCACTCTTGCCATAAACTTCAGATTTGGCCACAGATCTGTGTCCGAGCTCTCCATTTGGTTCTATTGTTCCTTCTGTTCACGCCTGCGACAGAGCCGCTTGTCTTAGTCGCTGTGACTTTACAAGGCCACATGTCAGGCAGTGCGGGCCGTATCGCCTTCTCTTCCTTTGCCCTGAGGATCCTGGTTAATCTTAGCCCTCTGTACTTCCGAATGGATTTCACAGCCAGCTTGCTCACTCCATGAAAGTACGCTGGGATTCTGACTGGCCTACATTGACTCGACATGCCAAAGATATATATTTTTAAAGTAAATGTTTGTTTATTGTCAAGCAGGGCGAATTAATGGTGCAGGAAAAAGGCTTTGTGTTTGAGCAGGCTTCAGACAGCAGGTTGTTCCAGAGTTTCCAGAGTTCATTGGCAAATACAAGGACTAAAGAAGAATGTGGTTATCTTTTGCCTTTGTGCTTAAAAATTTCAAGTAAATAACCTTTGGGCCATCCTTTCCTTCAGAAATATTTCTTCTGTTTTGAAGTGCTTTGTGGCCATCTTGATTTTTGGCCTTGTAAATACCTGACTTTTTCTGTCTTCCTGAAGATTGTTTTCTTTTTCCTTAAAGTCCAGTGATTAACCACCCTATATCCAGGGTCCAGTTTCTGCACAATTTTCCCCTGATATTTGATCTACTGATTCCTCATACTATACTGGAATGCAAATATTGTGTAGACCTTCTTAAAATGAAAATAATCAGAAAGGAAAAGAATGGCAACTATGTAAAGATATGCAGCCCCCCTCCACCTCCCTCCATCGGACTTGCGGAACAACAAGAAACAAATAAAGACACCCAGTGATACACAAACGTATTTTTAAAAAAATTATTTAAGATGGAGGATTCACACTTTCTGGTTTTGAAACTTATCAAAAGCCACAGCAATCAAAACTGCGGTACTGGCATGTAAACCAATTAAGCAGAACAGAGAGCCCAGAAAAAAATTCTCATGTGTAGGGTCAAATGATTTTCAGTAATGGTGCCAAGGCCATTCTATGGGGAAGGGCAGCTTTTTAAACAAATGGTTCTGGGGAAACTGAATATCCACATGCAGAAGAATGAAGTTTTATCCTTACCACACATGATATACAAAAATTGATCAAACAGGGATTGTAGATCTGAATTTAAGAGTTTAAAAGCATATCTCCGTGCCCCGGCGCCCGCAGGGCTGCCGCCTGTCCGAATGCCCTGGGCTGGGGGGATGGTTCCTGTGCGGTCTATCACCCACCCGCCCCATTAGTGTGGTGCCCATGCTCCCCGCAGACCCTCCTACCATGGCACCGCACCCAACCCCAGGATCGTGCCAGTGGCCTTTGCGCCGCTCCACCTGCAGCGCCCGTCCCAGCTCCAGCCACAGCCTTGTGGCCAGAGAGAACTTTTGCAGAAACAAGGATCCAGTGTCCATCCAAGTCCAAGTGCCCAACATGCAGGATAAGGAGGAATGGAAACTGAATGGACAGGTGCTAGTCTTCACCCTCCCATTCCCAGACCAGGTCTCTGTTGTCAAGGTGAAGATTCGGGAAGCCCGGGACACGCCTGCGGGACGGGCGTCTTCAGCAAGGGTTCGGACTCTGCTGGCTTACTACACCAGGGCCTGGGGAGGGGCGCTGGGGGAAGAAGCAGAAGAGAGAAACCTGCTGTCAGGCCCCAGCCACGGTGGCCCTGCCTCTCCTGTCCCCCACCCCTTGCCCCAGACCCAGCAGACCCTGCCTCCTACATTTGTTTCCCTCTCACTTAGTTTGGAAATTCAAATTGTCCTGCAGTTTCCTCCCTGCACCCTGCCAGCCCCTCCCCCCTCATGGACAGCAGGCTTCCCACCTTGTGCACTTCCCAGGGGGGTCTCTGGATTGCTTTGTGTTCGGGCCCTGACCTGTGGGGCTTCGTTTCTCCAGGAATCCCCTGAGGAAATGGGAGCCCGCAATGTTCTGCCGGGCGCTGTCACATGTGCGGGTTGGCACTTGGGCTCGCAGCGCGTGCTTCCACCGTCACCAGTCATTTTGTATCTTGCTGTGGGCTAATAAACCTCTTGGACTATTAAAAAAAGAGTTAAAGCTATAAAACTTCTAGCAGGAAATACAAGAGGAATGCTCCATTATATTGGATTTGGCAATGATTTCTTGGATATAACACCAAACGTACAAGCAACAAATGAAAAAAAAACCCCATAAACTGGACTTTATCAAAATGAAAACCGTTTGTGCATCAAAGACAATATCAAGGGAGTGAAAAGACAACTCACAGAATGGGAGGAAATATTTGCAAATCATTTATCTGATAAGAGTTTAATATTCAAAATATACAGACAACTACAACTCAACAACCAAAATAAATAAATAAACCAACTTAAAAAATGGGCAAAGGACTTAAACAGACATTTCTCCAAAGACGATATACAAATGGCCAGTACCCCATGAAAAAAACCAACACCGTTAGTTATTAGAGAAATGTAAATCGAAACCACAGTGAGATACCACTTATATCCATTAAGATGGTTACTGTTTATTTAAAAAAAAAAACCCCACAGAAAATAAAAACTGTTGGTGAGAACACTGAGAAACTGGAACCCTTGTGCACTCCTGGTGGGAATGTAAAGTGGTGCAGCCGTTATGGAGAACAGTGTGATGGTTCCTCAAAATCCTAAACACAGAACTGCCCACGTGATCCAGTAATTCCACTTCTAGTGCTATACCTGCAAAGCTGACAGAGACTCGAACAGGTATTTGGACACCAATGTTCATAGCAGTACTTTTCACAAACAGCCGAAAGGTAGAAACAACTCAAGTGTCCATCAACAAATAAATGCATATGGATCAACCTTGAAAACATGCTATGTGAAATAAGCCAGCCACACATATAAACACTGTATTATATATAATATACAGTACATATACTGCCTGTTATATATACTGTATATTTTATACACACAAACACACACACGCACGCACACACATTTCCACTTATGTAAGGTACCTAGAGAAGCCAGATTCACACAGATAGAAAGCGGGTGGTGGTTGTAGGGCCTGGGAAGAGCAGCGAATTGGAGTGAGTGTTTAATGGGGACACAGTTTCAGTTTGGGAAGATGAGAAAGTTCTGGAGGTGGATGGTGGGGATCGGGGCACAACAATGTGAGTGTACTTAATGCCACTGAACCATACACTTAAAAATAAGATGGCAAATTTTATGTTAGTTTACCACAATTAATGAAAATAATTCAAGAGAATTGAATTATTCCTTTTATCCAAGAGAAGTTTTTCTGATTGGATTACATTTTTCATTCTATGTCTTGAATTCTCTACCCCAGGGACAAAGATTATCCTTTGTGCTTATCTTTTCTCCGTTTTGTTTTTGTCTCTTTCCAGCGTATTCAGTGAAGTTAACTAGAGTTTCTTCTTTAAGTCATTGATTGTTTTTAGCCTTGTAGCTCCTCAGTCTTGTGAATGTATTAATAGTTCTTCTGTAATTGCACTGCTTTGGTTCTCCATTTGGTTCTGTGTCTTTGCAGTCTCCATTTTATCACATTCTGCTGCCTTAGATTTCTTTTCTTACTGACTTCGTGTTCGGCAATCCTCAGAAGCGTAATGCGCTTGCTCAGGACGTTACTCTCCCCTGCAGGGCTGATGCTGTCGTATCTTCCTGTCGTTCCGTGTGTCCGGGGAGGAGGAGGAGGTGTATTACCTTCCCATAGTTGCCACCCTTTTTCGTTTTTACTAACTTTCACCTTTAGAACTCTTGAATCTAGACTCATCTAGATACTCATCCTAAACATAGTATGAAGGAATTTTTCTGGACTCCATTCTCAAGCTCTCTGAGACCTGTTGGCGTTTCTTGAAGCTCCAGTTGGCAAATTGTGTATTGCTTATTCATTTCTATTAAGATAGCTTGAAAGTGGTAGGGTGGGGCTACAGACACTCCAAACTGATGGGTGTGTGTCAGTCAAGATTAGGTCCTACTGTATATGACAGCAAAAGATGTGGCTTAGACGAGATAGAAGTTTTTCTGTCACACACACAGTAAGTTCAGAAGCAGGCATTCCAAGGCTGGTACAGTGGGTCTAAGTTGTTTTCAGGTCTCTAGGCTCAGATATTTCTATTCCACTGTCCTAGTGCAAGGTCTACATCCTCACGTCATGGTTCGAAATGACGGCTGGAGGTACAGTCATCATTTGCACACTGCTGGCAGAGAAAGGAGGAAAGCCGGAGAGCTAAAACAAGGTTCCTCAAAAATGAGTTTACTCCCTTTGGGAGGCTTCCCAGAATCCCCACACAATGCTTTCTCATCAGTCTCATCGGCTAGAACTTAAGGCCATACCAAGATGCAAGGGAAGCTGGGAAATGTAATCTTTATTCTGAGCAGCAAGGTGGGTAGCTCGCGATTGTTATTCGATCAATAAAGAGAGTGTCGGTGCACAGGAGCGCGGTCTTCCCCAGAGGGCATGTAACACGAGCTCTCCTTCAGGGGGTTTTGTTAAATGTCCTCTACTAAGGGGCACATGTCTTAGGTAGGGGCATACCCAGTCCCCACGGTAGCTTAAATTCTGGGCACAGGCGAATACCCCGATTCAACATGAACACTGGTGCTGTGCTGCTGAATGGACGTCTTACTCCCCACAGTCCTTTCCCCTGGTTCAGATTTACTTACTCTCACGGGCGCTTCCCCTTCCATCTCAGCCCGAGCCAGGAAAATGGTGGACTTTGCAGTGATGTTTCTCTTTCATAACGGGAAGTGTGGGTTTAAAATAATTTTTTATTTTCAATTACAGTTGATGTACAATGTTATATTATTTTCAGGTATATAATCCCATGATCAGACGTTTATGTAACTTCTGCATTGATCACCCTGATAAATGTAGTGCTCACCTGACACCCTCTGTGGTCATTACAATATTACCGACTACATTCCTCGTGCTGTACTTTCCATCCCCGTGCCCGCTCTGTTAACTACCAACCCGTCCTTCTTAATCCCTTCGCCTTTTTCACCCACCCCCCAACCACCTTTCCATCTGGCAACCATCACAATGTTTGCTGTATCTGAGTCTGCTTCTGTTCTGCTTGTTTGTTTCGTTTTGTTTTGTTAGACTCCACATATAAGTAAAAGCATCTGACATTTGTCCTTCTCTGGACTTGCTTCCTGGACTTGCGTGTTTATTCCTTCCCCAGGTTAGGGAAGTTTCCCATTATTATATTTTCAAATAGGTATTCAATTTCTTGCTCTCTCTCCTCTTTCTGGTGTCCCCATAATGTGAATGTTAGTAACATGAAGTTGTCCCAGGGGCTTCTTACACCATTCTCATTTTTTTGGATTAGTTTTTCTTTCTGATTAGGTGTTTTCTGCTTCCTTATCTTCCAAATCACTGATTTGAGTCTCTGCTTCATCTATTCTACTGTTGACTCCCTGCAATGTATTTTTTTAAATTTAATTTCATTTTTAACTGAATGTATTAACTGAATTTCATTTTTAACTGAATGTAACCCAATGTATTGGGATTACATTGGTTAACTGAATGATTTTCAAGTGCCCATCAGGAGATAAGTGAATAAAAAAGCTGTGGTACATTTACATAATGGAATACTACTCAGCCATAAAAAAGAAGGAAATCCTACCTTTCACAACAGCATGAATGGACCTAGAGGGTATTATACTAAGTGAAATAAGCCAGTCAGAGGAAGACACACACCACATGATTTCACTTATAAGTGTAATATAATGAACATAACAAAACAGAAATAGACCCCGTAATGTATTCTTTATTTCAGTTAGTGTATTCTTCATTTCTGACTGGTTCTTCTTTATGTTTTCTATCTCCATATTTGTTTCCTAGCTCTTTCTGAAGTGCCCACTAAGCTTCTCTACTCTTCCCCGGTTCATTGAGCGTCCTTATAACTAGCATTTTGAACTCTGCCTGTGGTAGACTGACGATCTCCTATTTGTTTAGTTCTTTTTATGGAGTTTTGTTCGGTTCTTTCGTTTGGGACATGTCTCTTCATTTTGGCTGCCTCCCATGTTTGTTTTTACATATTTGGTAGGGCTGCTGTGTCCCCTCAGCTTGGTAGACTGGCTTCAGACAGCAGGTGTCCTGTAGCCCCATCGCGCAGCCTCCTGAATCACCTGTGTCGAGCACTCCCGGTGCGTCTCTCATGTGGGTTGTGCGCACCCTCCTGCTGTAGCTGAGCCTTGATGCTGCTGGCATGTCCATGGGAGGGGCTTACCCCCAGGTCCACTGGTTGCAGGGACTGGCTGTGACCAACAGAGGAGCTGCTGTGCAGGGGCCGACCCCAGGGAGCAGAACTCACTTCAGTGACACTCTAATGATCAGTGCGTCTGCCTTTTGAGTGTGTCACTTGTGGAGGTGGTTGGGTGGTGCTCTAGTGTGGCCTGAAGTTGGCCACCATGTGCTGTAGCTCTGGGGCCTCCCAGAAGGTGCAGCCCATGATCAGCTGCCACCTGTGCCCTGCACGGGGCCACCCAGCATGAGCTACAAAGCTACTAGCAGGTGGTTTCTATTTGTACTGGGTTTGGAGGTACCCAGGAGAGGACAAGAGGCAAACCGAGGCTGGGGGCCACTAGAGTTGGGCCTGGGGCCACCATGCAAGTGTACAGGGCATGCTGAGGTCAGATACTGCTTGTTTGGGGTTTGTAAATTTTTGAGTTTAGCAAAGTCCACAGCATGAGCCACAACAGGCCATTTGTACGGAAAAGCCATTGGGTAGGCTTGGGTGGCCCAAGAGTTGAGTGGCGTTGGGTCTCTGGGAATCACCAGGGTGGGGTGAACAGTGTTAGCCAGGTGGATGGAGACTGAGATGTGACACAGTCTGGTGACTTGGGAGTGTGTCGGGGGGAGCTCAGCAAAGGAACAATGGCTGTTGCCAGCACTTCTGTCTCAGAGAAAGCTGGCCCCTCAGCCCTTACCCCAAAGCCAGACAATTCAGTTCCTCCCCATATGTCCCTGATGCACCTTTTAAGCTGCTGCTCCAGAGCAGGACCTCAGAGCCAGTGAGTCCAGGTAAGTCCGTGCACTGGCCCTTTAAGAGGAACTGCCTGGGACTCCAGAAATCCTGTCTCACTCAGCCCCACTGGTTTTCGCAGCCAAAAGTTATAAGGATTTCTCTTCCTGGCACTGGAACCCTGGACTGAGGGTCCTGGTGTGGGGCTGGGACTCCTTGCTCCTCAGGAGGGACCTCCACGGCTGAGATATCCCTCCCAATTTGTAACTGCCACGTGTGGGGGTGGGATCAGCCCATCCCGTGCTCCTGCTGCCAGGCACACGATGGCTTCTTCTTTATATCCTTAGTTATAGCACCTCAGTTCAGCTAGATTTCAGGCAGTCCTCTGCAATAATTGTTCTGCAGTTTAGTTGCAATTCTGATGTGGTTGTGGTAGGGTACGAATGCCACCTTTGCCACCTTGACTGAAAGCTCCCATTATTCTTATGGTGCTGTTTCTAATGGAATCAGATAGCTCATCTAACCATTAAATACAGAAATAGGCTTATTTATTTTTAAAAATTCTCAATACTCTCTTTTCTTCATCCTGAGTAATTTCTAGGTTTATATTTTCAAGCTTGCCAATTCTGTTTCCAATGCCTTCTAATGCATTCTTTATCTTATTCACTGAGTTCTTCAGCTCCAGAATTTCTGTTTTGTTCTTTTTTAAAGTTTCAATCACTTTAATAAAGTACTGCTTTTTTTTGTTTGATTTTATCCCTAAGCTCATTGAACTGCGTTTCTGAGTTTTCTTGTATCTCATTAACTTTTTTCATGACTGCCATCTTGAATCCTCTGTCACTTAAATCACCGTCTTTTAGGTCTGTGAGTTTGGCTCCTGGACACTTTTCATTTTCTTTCTGAGCTGCCCTGTTGCCTTCGTTATTCACGGTGCCTGATGGATTGGATCTCTACCTGGGGACTGGAGACAGTGAACTCTTTTCTTTTTTAAATGCTCTTTTGCTCTTAAAAGTTTAGCAGGCTGATATGCAGTGGACTTTTCTTCATAGATGGCTCTACAGCACACACTTTAGTTTCTCCTTACGTGCAGGCTGGCACCCACAGGCTCCCGCTGAGGCTGTCAGCCGCACTGTGCCAGCGGAAGTACGTGTGTCTCTGATGTCTCCACTGGGTTCTGCCTCTACCAGATTCTACCATGAGGGTGTGGGCAAGGGAGGGGGTGACGGGGGGTCTCTGGCTTTACCTTCTTGCTAGCAATGACACTGCTAGTCTACAGCTGCTGCAATGCCCTGCCACGTCCCCAGCCCGGTCACCAGGTTTAGCTACACTGGGTTGTGGCTACTCAGGTGGGAATGTTACTTCTGTCCCTCCTACTCTCCTGGCTGCCACGTGAGGCTATAGCCCAACTCCACTGCTACTGCTTCAGCTGGGGCCGGGGCGGGTCCTGGGCAGCATCTATAGCCACTGTCTCTGTCCTCCCCCTGCTTGCCTGCTCCGCTTATTCCAATATGTCCACCGTCACATGCCCTGCTGCGCGGACGTCTCAGGCCTGTTTGTGTTGGATTATAGTTGTCAGACTTGTAACTTTAAGGGAGAGGCAAAGAGGCCTTCTCACTCTGCCGTGATGCACACACCACTCCTCCCACAGGCTTTTATATTATTTTTCTCTAATTTATAAACCATTTGTTTTTATTTTCTCTGTGATGTAGGGATTATGAAGAACACTGTTTTAAATTTTACTACCTGGACATTTATATTTACCATTTGATTTGTGGTTTCTAGTTTTCACCTGGAAGAGAATGTGTTCTATGAAATCAATGTCTGGGGACTCTGTTGAAGTTTTTGTTTCATAGCAAAGAATATGGACAATAATTTTAATTGTTCTCTGGGCTTAAAATAAAAATGTGTACTCTCTACTTACATAAGTAAAATATGTATTTTATATGTATGCATATTTAAAATTAAATCTATGCATTGTTTAAACAAAATCTATGTCATATAATATTATTAGCTACTTTATCAAATTCTGGAATGTGTATATTAAAGACTATTATTAAGATATTGATTTATTTAACTTCTTTAAAAATTTTTAGAGAAGACTTTAAAGTAGGCTTTTTCATATATAAACTACTTTTACATTGTTTTTTGATGTTTTATAACTGTTAAGATCTGTGAATTTTTCTATTATAAAATATCCCCATTTTGTGATTTATGTTTATATTTGGCTTAATTACTGCTTTATCTGTAAATATTAATGCTATCATTTTTCTCTAATTTCTGCCTTTACCTAATACATCCTTGTCCAATTTCATGTTTGTGGAATGTGGGTTTTAGAAAATCATCTTTTAAAAGTCATGCTTTGAACATGACACGCAAGTAGATACTAACACACACCCACCTTCCAGTAGCCAGCCCACGGATGCTGTATATTCCGATAACCACACGCATTCCCTGCGCCGCCGACAGGCCAGCACCTCCAGGCGGCGCCTCTGGTTCCGTGTGTCAGGGACGCAGCAACTATCACAGAGATTAAAACACAGAGTTGCGGTTCTGCTGTCAGTCATTACTTCTTAGTATATATTTAGAATACATTGTTTTGGGGTTTGTTTTTGTGTGTGTGCTTTCTTAAAACCTTGCACTTGAAAGAAGAAAGAGTTCGGGGTTTTGACAGCCGTAGGATCATACGAATGGGGGTCAGTGCAGGCAACAGGGCACATGGATGGAGCTGCCATAACCCTCCGTGGGCCAGCGTCTTCACTGGCTCCCCAACTTTTCTTTAGATCAATTCGGAGCAGAGTAGGGAGCAGGTATATTTTGCCTGTGACATGGGCATGAGATGCACTTGGGGCAGTGGGAAGTGACAAAGCTGAGCGTTTAGCCGAGTTCTCCTCACACCAAGATACCGGTGTCCAGAGAGAACAGGAACGCAGAAAGTGAGCGTCTGAGCCTCGAATGAGGAGCTACGGGAAATCAACCCTAGGGGTGCCCAAACCTGGCAGCTGTAGCTGTCCTGATCCCCCATGAAAGTCCCGATCTCCGGGGACAGAAGTTCTGTTTATTTGCTCCCAATCACCCAAGCCAGGAGAGCCGTAGTGCCGAACTCTAATGCCTCCCCCAGCGAGGAAAGGTTCCTGAATCCTCAGCCCTCGCTGAGAATTTCCCATCGCCCTGGGTCAAACAAGGAGCCAGCGGGGGTGAGGATCCGTGAGAGCATCGGACAGCAGCAGAGAGGGGCCAGGTAAGAAGAGCTGGGAAAGCAGGTGAGGGTGAAGTTACCTTCAGCACGCACACACAGATTTACACTGGGGAAAACAGACACCGCGAACCCCTTTGCTCTAACCAAGTTCTAAGGGGGCATGTCTCTTGACTTGATAGATACAGGCCTTTTTCCTACCAAGACGTGATGCCCATTGCAGAATGGAGCAAGCGCATTTGAGACAGAGGCAGAAAAGCAAGCCGTGGGAAAGGGAGGAGATAACTAAGGTTAGTGGGGATAGAGGACCAGTGACTTCGGCTCATTGAAGCCTTTCCAGAGGCAGAGGCAAAAGCCACCCTTCGTGCCCACAAAAGAGACTATTGTGTCAGACAGTCAAGAGCCCTGATTCTGCCTCCAATTCCGCCTGTTTTCCAGTTGCCTCCCTATGTTCACCCACTGTGGTCATAATAAAGGTATTTCAGAGGGAGGCTGCATGCATGTCACAGGGAGCCCCGCCAAGGGGAGTCAGCTTGGGCTGGGGTCTGGCTCAAGCAGCTGCAGGGTTCATGTGCAGGAGTACAACCTGTCACCGCTGCGGATATGGCAGACGTCTCAGAGATAGCCGCACGCTAACAGGGCTCACAAGGATGAATGCACGAAACTGCACATCCGCACAAGTTATACAAAATGGCGTTACTGCCGAGGGGACTTTGGGGAACACTCTCTCAGTGTAGGACGCTGTCTGGGAAGCTAAATTAAAATTAAGAGGTGTGTGGTGACTATCCAATCACAGTAAGATGAATTTAGTAGCTGGCCTACTCAGTGCTGAATCTCAGCTTGTTGGGTTTTAAACCAGGAAATGATGTTTGGTGTTTTTTTTTCTTGTAACTGCTCTTCCACTGCTAGCTTTTGTTAAAACACCCTGGTCAGATTCCACCATTTTAAACCGCTGTATATTATAACAATCACTCTTAGGGATTTAGTGGTCAAAACATTGTAAAATTTCAATTTCCTGGGCTTCATTCTCCCACAGTATTTTGTGGCCTGGAGCATCGGGGCGAGAGGGTGCGTGGTGGCTGACATGGTCTAAGTCTCAGGCACTCTTCTCCTGTACTCTTCTGGAATTACAGCTCTTCCAAAGTTGGGGCAAGAACAAGAGAGAGGAAATCCAGGTGTTGCTATTCTTGACCGCTTAAGGAAGCTGCCCTTCCTCTGCTGGCGCTGGTCACTTTTCTGGCTGTCACAGACCACAGCAGGGACACACGAGCAGCTCCCTATGGGCTCGTCTCTGTGCATTTCTCACAGGGGGTTCCCCAGGGACCCCACAAGGTCTTAGGGGTCAGAGAGCCAGCTCTCACTCAGCCCCTGTAACTCTGGGAAGCCTCACCCAAATGCAGTTTATTCTGCCATGTCTTATCGATAGCATCTCCTTTCCTGGTAGGTACCGCTTTGCCTTCAGTATCACAAAGATGTCCCAAGTCGGGCGCCTTCCACATGGTCCGGTCAGCATACAGGAACCTCACACTTTGTGATGACAAACAGCAAGTGCATAGGTCCCTTCCCTCCATTCCACTCTCAGCTCTACCACCTCTATGCATTTTATCTTCCCTGCTGACAGAAAACAAGGGCCATCAACAAGCCCATCAGCTAAGCAGGCTTCTCCAACTCAAAAACCAGGTGATAAGCATCTCAGTGTTTCGGAGCGATCTTCATGGTGCTCCCGTCCCTTAGATTTGAGGGGTAGAAAGCCCACTTTTCTCTGCTGAAGGGGTGTGACGAGAGGGCTGAGGCTTCCTCCAAAATTACTGCTCTGTCGCCTCTCAGTCCCTCACCACAGTGACTTGTGGTTGGGGAAGTGCTGGCTGTGCTCCTGGGAGCATTATCCCAGCAAACACTGACAGGACGTGGCTAACCTTAACGCTGGCAGCTCTCTCAGGACGGATTTTGAGTTACTTAGAGCCTACTGACCTTTTTATTTTTTTCCTTTATCCAGAGTTCCCAGATAATAGAGAAAAAACCACAACCATTCTGCTATACCTCTTTCACGTTAATTTGAAATAAATGGCTCCTAATCAAAATATGGAAGTAAAACCGGGAGAAAGTTTTTAAAAACAGCATTTTAGTTGTTTTAGGACTGTGAACGTTATGGGTCCTAACAATGTAATCCATCCATTTTCAACCAATGTGCCACAAGAGTCTTCTTTTCTTAAATTTATTTATTTATTTACTTACTTACTTATATTTAGAGAGGAAATGATAGAGACAGACAGGTATCGATTTGTTGTTCAACTTATTTATGCATTCATTGGTTGATTCATGGAAATGCCCTGACTGGGGATCAAACTTGCAACCTTAACATATCGGGATGCTCTAAACACCTGAGCAACCTGACCAGAGCTTGCAACAATTTTTAAAACAGGCAATATTTGACTATTTTGTCGGGGGTACTGACTTCTTTCCCTTACATTGTCAAATAAAAATATGACAACAGCCAACACAACAATACCCATCTGGTGCGAATGAATCAAAATTATAGCTACTTTTTTTGTCGGATTGTCAAATAATATATTTTTTGGTGTGCTGCAGAATTTTAGTAGTAAGTCTGTATGTGTCGTGAGATGACATAGGTTGAAAATTGCTGACCTAATCTGTCACCATCCAATCTCTCTGAATCTCAGCTTCTTTATCTCTGATTCCCCTTACCACTGTCCTCATTTAAGAATGATGGAAGTCATTCATAGGGTGAGAAGAAATAGTGTACATAAAAATACTTTGTACCTACAGATATTCACTAAACGTTAGTGAAATCACAGTTAAGCTCGATGTAATAAAAAATAACCAAGCAAATTAAAATTACAGAAATTAACTGGCTATTTCAGTGAAACTACCTTTATAGAATCATCTAATTGTAAGTTAACTCTCAAACAATGATAAAAATAGTGTGACAAAAACTTTTTAAAATTATGATATGTTATTACCATCTAATTTTGCATCTGAAGTAGTATTTATTAAGAAATAAGCTTTTTCCCTGGCTGGTGTAGCTCAGTGGATGAGCACCAGCCTGCAAACCAGAAGGTCACTGGTTTGATTCCTCATCAGGGCACAGGCCCGGGCTGCGGACCAAGTCCACGGTTAGGGGCATGTAGGCAATCAATCAATGCTTCTCTCCCTCTCTTTCTACCTCCCTTCCCCTCTCTCTAAAAAAATAAATTAAAAAAAAAAAAGAAATAAACTTTGGGTCTACTATCTTTAAAAAAATTAAAAGTCCAGTTAATGAAATCACCCCTGCTATTACATTTTCTCTGCCACAGACATGGACAGAGACAGCCAGAGGAGAGCCACAGGATTTCTTCCTCTGGGCCTCTCTGGGCAGCCAGGGCAGGAATGGGTGCCTTTTGGATTGTTCTTGTGTATGTACCTGCCCATGAGCATCGGGAACTTTCTCATCACCTTGGCCATTAGCTGTGACAGTCATCTCCATACACCCATGTACTTCTTCCTGGCCAGCCTCTCCTGTGCCCACATCTGCTTGTCATCAGTCACAATGCCCAAGACACCAGTGAATCTCATATTGGGAATCAAGTATGACCCAGACCTACTTCTTCATTACCTTCATCAACATGGATGGATTCCTCCTGAGTGTGACGGCCCATGACCGTTACGCTGCCATCTGGGTCCACTCCAGTGCACCACGACCATGAGGCCCAAACTCTGTGTCCTTCTGGTGGCAGTGTCTTGGGTCATTACAAACCTGCACGCTCCCTTCACGTTCTTCTCATGGTTCGGCACACATTCCGCTCCAACAATGCCGTGCACCGCTTCTGGGACACTCACGCAGTTTGAAAGCTGCCTGGTTCTGGTTCCTTTATCAGCGACGCAGTGGTCTCCACGGTGGGTACACCGATAGTTCTGACACCATTTCCATGCATAACCATTTCCTATGCTCATATCCTCCCTGATGCGCTGCAGCTGCAGTCTGCCCATGGACTAAGGAAAGCCCCGTCCACTGTGGGGCCACCTCCCTGCGGTCTCCCTCTTTCATGGGGCAATCCTGGGGGTCTATTGCACCTTCCATCCTCCCACTCAGTACAAGACACGGTGGCCACAGTCATCTTCACCGCGATGACACCCCTCATCAATCCCTTCATCCACAGCTTGAGAAATCGTGACATGAAGGGAGCCTTAAGGAAACTAATTATTAGGAGACATTTTTGTCAAGATCCTAGTATTAGAAAATTTTAGGGCTAAAAAGGCAATTGGAAATGCTACACTTCTTCATTTTTCAGAAGAGAAACTGAGACCCAGGGAGGTGTGAAATTATTCCAGGATTATTTCTGTAATTAGTGGTCACACTCTTATTTTAAAAGGAGGTCGGCAGAGTGCTCATAGGTCATAAACTCATTCACTTGATACCTATAGAAAGGGCTGATCCTATGACCCTCAATATGCAGATGAAAACTAGACGGAGACCTAGGGGAAATAGATCCGAAGTGACACCTGGAAGCATTTTTTAAGGATGAGCATAGCAACGTTACATGGTACTGGCCACCGCTACAGTGCGGGGCTCGCAAATGACTGAGAAATGCACTTTAACTTAGAGTCAGCTGCTCTATGTGCTCCCCCTTGTGAAAAGTGGAGAAGCCTATTGAGAATGGGATGGGTTTGAGACGTCGGACACAGGATAAACAGGAAGAAGTACATGTATGCCCCCTGGTGCCATACGTGTCAGTGAAGTTTCCTGCTCTCACTCCGATTATCTTACTGTGCATAACGAAATAGAACCGACAGTACTAAATGATTTCAATTATGTTAAAGACTACCTTTGCATTATGTTACTTAACTCTCACACAACTTTATGAGGTGATATGACAAATATTTCCATTGTACAAGATGAGAAAATTGAGCCATACAGGAGTTAACTTGTCCCAGTCCGTAAAACTACCAACTATTGAAACTAGAATGGTCCTGGCCATTTTCTCTTCAGGTATTCGATTTTCTTTTTTACTTTTAATTGTTCGTGTTATTATTTTTCAATTGCATACAGTCATTGCTCCTCTTGGGGCCATACAGTTCTATGAGCTCTAAGCCATCCATCGATCTGTATAACCACCATGGCTATCAGGACAAAGAACAGCTCTATAAACTTCCAGTCAGACGGTGAAATAGGTAAACCCTGCACTTGCCCCTCCTGTGACCACATCAAAATCAAGACTAAACTATAGAATAGCCACCCTTGAGAACAGGCTGAAGGCTAGCTGAAAAGAACTCCTGTAACTAAGGATGTAAAGAAGAAGCCACAACAAAACTGGTAGAAGGGGAAGAGATGCAAAACGGGTTGGTTCCACACCCACGTGTGGTGGTTAAGAATAGGAAGGGCTATCTCGGCTCTGGAGGAACCAGTTGAGAAGTGAAAGTCCCAGACCAGAGCCCCAGTGCTAGAAAGAAATGTTCCCATGACACCTGTCTGTGAAGATCATCAGGGACTCCACCGGGCGGGCTGCTGTAGACTCAGGTGTCCCCTAAAGGGCCTGAACACAGACTCGCTCACAAAAACCGGCCTTACCCTCCAGCAAAGGGACAGCAGCTTGAAAAGCACATAGAAAATACGGAGAGGAATTGAACTGTCTGGCTTTAGTGTAAGGCATGAGGTGCAGCTCCTTCTCAGACTGATGTGCTGGCACATGTCACTGTTTCATTGCTGAGTCCTCCCTCCACGCAGCCAGCTGGCACACATCCGGTCTGAGCTTCCATCAGCCCTGCCAGCATTACTTGCCCTGCCATGGCGATTGCCTGAGACCACACCCAACCCACGAGCACACTTTCAGTGGCTGTTACACAGCAAATGGCTTCGTTATGCTCCATACCACGACTAAGTGGCAAAAGCCCGGTTATATTGAAATGGGGCCTCGGTTCACAGCATGGCCTGTACCAGGTGCCTCCAAGCCCAGTACAGGCAGCCATGAAATGCAAATCATTTTGTAGATCCTACCAGGTGGCCCTGGGCTAGGCACAGGTAGCAGTTGACCTGGGCCTGCACTCAGCCCCTTCTAAAAGGCCCCAGAACCAATATACCAGAGCACCACCCCATTAGCTCCACCAATTACACCAAAAGAGTGTATCTGGAAGATACCAGAATCCCGCTAAAGTGAGTTCCGACCCATGGCATCAGCCCCTGCTCAGCAATTCATCAGCTGTAGTCATGGCCAGGACTCAGAGCCAGACAGCCGGAGGATCAATCTCACCCACTGATGTGTCAACAGCAATCAAGGCTCAACTGTAACAGCAGGGCCCACACAACCCACACAAGAGACATTCCTGGAGCACATGGGTCAGATGACCAGGCCGACTGTACTACTGGGCATTACAGGATACATATTAGCAAATAAAACCACCCTGTCAAGAGGGGGGACTTAGCAGATATACCCAATACATAGGAAAAAACACAGGAAGACAGCCAAAATGAAAAGACAGAGAAACATGTACCAAATGAAAGAACAGGAAAACCTCCAGAAAAAGAACTAAACAAAATGAAGGCAAGCAAACTACCAGATGCAGAATTCAAAACACGGTTACAAGAATGCTCAATAAACTGAGGGGAAAAAACAGTTGAAATTCAGTGAGAACTCACACAAAAAGATAGAAACCATAAAAAAAATCAGTCAGGAATAAAGAATACAATAACTGAAGTAAAGAATACATTAAATGGAATCAACAGCAGATTGGATGAAGCAGGGGGTTGGATGAACAATTTAGAGAAAAGGTAGATGAAAGCACCCAACTGAAAAATCAAAAAGAAAAAATAATTTTTAAAATGAGGATAGTTTAAGGGGCTTCTGGGACAACATAAAGTATTCCAAAATTTGGATCTGGGTACCAAAAGTATGGGCACTAGAATGAGAAGAGAGTGAGCAAGGAATTGAAAATATATTTGAAGAAATAATGACTGAAAACTTTACTAACCTGGTAAAGGAAACAGACATACAAGTCCAGAAAGCACAGAATCCAGAAGAGGATGAACCAAAAGAGGCCCACACCAAGACACATCATAACTAAAATGCCAAAGGTTAAATACAAAGAATCGTAAAAAGAGAAAAGGTGTGCCTATAAGACTGTCAGCTGATTTCTTGGCAGAAAGTTTAGAGGCTAGAAGAGAATGGCATGAAATATTCAAAGTGATGAAAAGTAAGGACCTACAACCAAAATTACTCTTCCCACAAAGCTGCCATTTGGAATTGAAGGATATATAAAGAGCTTCCCAGACAAAAGAGAGAGAGAGAGAGACAGAGACAGAGAGAGAGAGAGAGAGAGAGAGAGAGAGAGAAAGAAAGAAAGAAAGAAAGAGAGAAAGAAAGAAAACTAAAGGAATGGGAAAGGAACCCACAAAACCTGTATTATAAGAAATGTGAAAGGGATTTCTTTAAGAAGACAAAGTAGAAAAAAATATGAATAAGAAAATGTGGCAAAAGAATACTCTACTGACAAAGGCAAACAAATAATAAAAGCGGTGGTTCAACCAACTATAAAGCAAGTACAAAAGTGAAAAGGCAAAAGCAGAACAATCATGTGTAATTATCAGAGTGAATTAACTGATACACAAAAAGACATGCACAAAGGAAGCAAAAAATAATGACAAAAACATAAATGTAAAGAGGGTGAGAAAAATGGTAGTGATTATAGAATGTGTTCGAACTTAATCATCAACTTAAAATGGACTGCTATAAATGTAGTTTAGTATATATGAAGCAAATGGTAACCACAGACCAAAAATCTAGAAGAGATATTTAAACAATAAAGAGGAAGGAATCCAATCACAACAATTCGGAATGTACAAGAGAAGAAAACAAGAGATTAAGAAAGGAATAGAAAAGAACTACAGGACTTCCAGCCAAGAAGAAGGCATAGGTAGATACACTTTGTCTCCTTGCACAACCAGAAGAAGGACAGCAACAAATTGAAAAACAAAAAATAACCAGGACTGCCAGAAAACTGAACTGTATGGAAGTCCTACAAGCAAGGGGTTAAATAAGGAATGTTCATTCAGACTGCTGGGAGGGGTGGAAACAAGCAGCGGGGGGGGGAGGGCACATGGCAAGGCGGTGGCTGGCAGACCGGACAGTCCCACATTTGCATGGGGATAAATAAGGAGGAACAACTGGGGAGTGAGAGAGACCACGCAACCCAGGGTTCCTGATGGGAAAAGAATGCCTCAAAACCTCTACTGGTAAAAACCTGTGGGGTTTGTGGTGCCGGGAGAAACTGCCAGTCTCACGGGATAGTATGTTGGAGAGACCCATGGGGTCCTAAAACATACATAAAACCACGCACCCAGGAATCAGCACCAGAAGGGCCCAATTTGCTTGTGGGTAATAGAGGAAGTGACTGAGAGCCAGCCAAGAGCCAAGCAAGTGGCACTGTTCCCTTTCTAACCCCTCCGCAACACACAGCGCCACAGGCAGTGACATGGGCTGCCTCACCATGGCGAACACCTAAGGTTCTACCCCTCACAAAGTAATAGGTATGCCAAGACAAAAAAAAAATCAAACATGTATATATATGGCTCAAATGAAAGAACAGATCAAAGCTCGAAAAATAGAACTAAGCAATGAAGTGATAGCCAATCTAAGAGATGCAGAGTTCAAAACACTGGTAACCTGGGTACTCACGGAAATGGTTGAGTATGGTTGTAAAATAGAGGAAAAAGGGAAGGCTACGCAAAGTGAAATAAAGCAAAATATAGAAGGAACCAACAGTGAAAGGACGGAAGCCAGGACTCAAATCAGTGCTCTGGAGCAGAAGGGAGAAATAAACATTCAACCACAACAGAATGAAGAAACAAAAATTTTTTAAAATGTGGAGAGTCTGAGGAACCCCTGGGACAACTTTAAATGCTCCAACATCTGAATCGCAGGGGTGCCAGAAGAAGAGGAAAAGCAAGAAATTGAAAACTTATTTGAAAAAAAAATAATGAAGGAGAACTTGCCCAATCTGGCAAAGGAAATAGACTTCCAGGAAATCCAGGAAGCTCAGAGAGTCCCAAAGAAATTAGACTCAAGGGAGCACACACCAAGGCACATCATAATTACATTACCCAAGATTAGAGATAAGGAGAGAACCTTAAAAGCAACAAGAGAAAAGGAGGCAGTTTCCTACAAAGGAGTTCCCATAAGACTATCAGCTGATTTCTCCAAAGAACCGTACAGGCAAGAACGGGCTGGAAAGAAGTATTCAAATTCATGAAAGGCAAGGGCCTACATCCAAGATTCCCCTATCCAACAAAAGCCATCATTTAGAATGGAAGGGCAGATAAAGTGCTTCCCAGATAAAGTGAAGTTAAAGGAGTTCATCATCACCAAGCCTTTATTACATGAAATTTTAAAGGGACTTATCTAAGAAAAAGATGATCAAAACTATGAAAAGTAAAATGACAACAAACTCACAACTATCAACAACTGAACCTAAAAACAAACAAACAAACAAAAAAACCAAACTAAGCAAACAACTAGAACAGGAACAGAATCACAGAAATGGAGATCACATGGAGGGTTATCAGCGGGGAGGGGGAGGGTGGAGAATGGGGGAAAAGGTACAGGGAATAAGAAGCATAAGTGGTAGGTACAAAATAGACAGGGAGAGGTTAAGAGTAGTACAGAAAAGGGTGAAGCCAAAGAACTTATATGTACGACCCATGGTCATGAACTAAGGTGGGTAATGCTCATGGGAGGGGGGTACAGGCCAGAAGGGAATAAGGGGGAGAAAAATTGGGACAACTGTAATAGCATAATCAATAAAATATATTTTTAAAAAAACTATAAAACAAGCAGAAAACAATAAAATGCAATAATAATTAGAGACCTATGAATAATTACTTTAAATGGATTAAATGTTCTAATCAAAAGATATATGGTGGCCTAATGAATAAGAAAACAAGGCAAATATATAAGTATTAAGTATGTATGTGTATGTGTGTGTGTGTGTGTATATATATATGTATATATACATATCAAGAGATTCCCCTTGAGATTGAAAGACACACAAAGATGTAAAATAAATAGATGAAGTAAGACATTTCACGCAAATGGAAGTGAACAAAATAACTATGGTAGCAGTACTCACATCAGCTGAAATCGACTTTAAAACAGAGGCTATTACGAGAAACAAAGAAGAGTATTTCATAATGAAAAAGGGATCATTCCAACAAAAGGATATAACTTTTGTAAACATTTATGCACCCAACATAGGTGCACCCAAATATAAAAAGCTAATTGACAAACATAAAGGGAAAGATTGATGGTCGTACCATAATAATAGGAGGCTTTAATACACAATGACATCAATGGATAGATCATCAAGACAGGAAATCAACAAGGAAACAGTGGCCTTAAATGACACATTAGGTCAGATGAATTTATTGATAGTTTGAGAACATTTCACACCAAAGCAGCAGAATATATATTCTTTTCAAGTGCACATGGAACATATTCCAGGACCACATGTTAGGTCACAAAACAAGTCTTAATAAATTCCAGAAAATTAAAATCATATCAAGCATCTTCTTGATTACAATGGTATAAACTAGAAATCAATTACCAAAAACAAACAAACAAACAAACAAACAAACCAGCCCTGAAAAACACACACACAGAAGCTAAATAATGTGCTACTAAACAATGAATGGGCTAACAATGGTCAAGGAAGAAATCAAAAGACACATGGAGACAAATACAAATGAAAACACTACAAATCCGAATCTATGGGACACAGCTGAAGCAGATTTAAAAGGAAAGCTCATGGAAATATAGGCCTACCTTAAGAAACAAGAAAAACCTCAAATAAGCAATCTAACATTACAACTAAAGCAACTAGGAAAAAAACAACAAACAAAGCCCAAAGTAATCAGAAGGAACAAAATAATGGAGATCAGAGTGGAAATAAATGAAATAAAGTCTAAAAAAGAATACAAAAGATAATGAAACCAAGAACTGGTTCATTGAAAAGGTAAAGAAATTGATAAACATTTAAGCAGACTCATCAAGAAAAAAAAAGAGAGGATAAAAATAAATAAAATTAAAAATGAAAGAAGTAACAACTGACAGCACAAAAATACAAAAAGGATTATAGGAAAACACTATGAACAATTATATGCCAACAAATTGGACAACCTGGGAGAAATGTATGAATTCTTAGAAACATATGACCTTTCAAAACAATAAAAAACAGAAAATATGAGCAGACAAATAACAAATAATGAAATTGCATCAGTAATAAAAATAATCCAACAAACAAAAGTCCTGGACCAGGTAGTTTCACGGGTGAATTTTACCAAACAACCAATGAAGAATGAACACTTATCCTTCTCAAATTTTCCAAAAAAATTGAAGAGGAGCAAAGGCTCCCAAACTCATTTTATGAGTCTGGCATTACCGTGATACTAAAACCATACGAAGACATTACAGAAAATTATAGGCCAATACTCCTGATGAACATAGATATGTATTCCTGAACAGGACATTGGCAAACCAAATTCAGCAATACATTAAAAAGATCACACACCACCATCAAGCATGATTTACTCCTGGGATATAAGGTTGGTTCAATATCTGCAAATCAATTAACGTGAAACACCACATTAACAAAATGAAAGATAAAAAAATGTTATTATCATCTCAATATATGCAGAAAAATCATTTGAAAAAAAATCCAGCATCAATTTATGATAAAAGCTCTCAGGAAAGTGGGAATAGAGGGGGCATACCCCAACACAATAAAGACCATATATGACAAACCTACAGCTAACATCACACTCAACGGTCAAAAGCTTAAAGTGTTTTCCTTAAGATAAGGAACAAGACAACGCTGTTCACTCTCACAACTTTTATTCAACTTAGTATTGGAAGTCCTAGCCATAACAATCAAGCAAGATAAGGAAATAAAAAGCACTCAAATGCAAAAGGAAGAAAAAGTGTCATTATTTGCTGATGATATGATACTATAGAGGACTCTAAAGATTCCACCAAAAAACTACTAGACTTACCCTGACTTGTGTGGCTCAGTGAGTTGGGAATCATCCCACAAACCAACATTCACCGGTTCGATTCCCAGTCAGGGCATGATTCCCAGGGCATGCATTCCCATCGATGCAAGCGATCGATGTTTCTCTCGCACATAAATGTTTCTCTCCCCCTCTTTTTCCCTCCCTTCCCCTCGCTCTAAAATAAATAAATAAGTAAATAAGATATTTTTTAAAAATTATTAGAACTGATAAATTCAGTAAAGTAGTAGGATATAAAATTAATATTCAGAAATTGGTTTTTTATATACCAATAACAAACTTCCGAAAGAGAATTTAAGAAAACAATTCTCTCTACAATTGCATCATAAATAAGAAAATACGTAGGGAATCATTTTAACCAAGGAAATAAAAGATGTATATTCAGAAAACTAAAAGACATTGAAGAAATAAATTGAAAAAGATACAAATAAATGGAAGCATATACCATGCTCACAGATAGGAGGAATTAACATAATTAAAATGTCCATACTACCCAAAGCAATCTATAGTTCAATGCAGTCTCTATCAAGATGCCAATGGCATTTTTCACAGACTAGAACAATAATCGAAAAATTTATATGGAACCACAAAGGACCCTGAATAGGGAAAGCAATCTTGAGAAGGAAGAACAAAGTTGGAGGTATCGAGCTATCTGATATCAAAACAGCATGGTTTTGATAACAGCATAAAAACAGACACATAGACTAACGGAACAGAGTAGAAAGCCAAGACACAAACCCATGTCTATATAGTCAATTAATCTATGACAAAGGAGACAAGAATATACAATGGGGTAAAACAAGCCTCTTCAGTAAATGGTGCTGGGAAAGCTCAATGGATACAAGCAAAAATATGAAACTAGACCACTGTCTTATATCATATATAAGAATAAACTCAAAATGGATTAAAGACTTAAATGTAAGACCTGATATCATAATACTTCTACAAGCAAACACAGGCAGTAAACTCTTTGACATCACTCAGTAATATTTTTTTGGGTATGTCTCATTGGGTAAGGGAAACAAAAGAAAAAAATAAACAAATAGGACCACATCAAACTGAAAGGTTTTTGCACAGCAAAGGAAACCATCAACAAAATGAAAAGACAACCTACAAAACTGATGAAGATATTTGCCAATGATACATTCAGTAAGACATTAATATGCAAAATATATAAAGAGCTCATAGAACTTAACACCTAAAAAACCCCAAAAAACAAAACAAAAAAACCCCATACAATCCAATTAGAAAATGGGCAGAGGGAGGGGATCCAAGATGGCAGAGGAGTGAGTGGAAGTCACACTGACCTCCCAGGAGCAATCTGGAGTTACAACTAAATTGTGGAGAAATCATCCAGATCAAACAATGGAACAATAGCAAGAGAGATGCCTTATAACCACCGACAGACAGAAGAAATAGCTTCAGCATAACGTGACTGGTAGAGAGTGCGGGGGAGACACAAGAGGGCTGGCTGGGCACACACAGGTGGCGGTTGAAGCACTGAAGGGATATTTAAGTGGCTGGTTAGATCCCCCTGAGAAGTGTGGGGTTTAAACCCCAAGCTGGGCTCCCCAGCCTAGAGCACCAGAGCCCGAAAAGTACACAGGTAACAGCCAGCTGTGAAAAGCAGCAGGGTTGGAGATGCAAAGAGCTGTTTAAAGGGCCAACACATACATTGTCATTTGCAGGCACTTACCCGGGGCTCCGGCAAAGGGGAGGTGAGGCAGAGTGGACTAGAGACGCTTGAGGAGAGACTGGGGGTGGGAGCTTTGGGGAGAGAACTGAGATAGTAGCTACCAGGATCCTGTTGCTGAGCCATACACCATACCAAACCAGCCATCTTGCTCAGACAGACCATGCCCCTCAAAGCAGCAGTAGCCGGAGGGGAAGCTATATAGCCCTGCACCCAGGAGGGACTGTGCCCTGGCCCTGTGGTGCTTAGGCCTGACTGCTGAGTGCAGGGTGACTAGATTAAGAACTGAAGGAGTCAGTCACAGACAGTAGATCCCTGGCAGTCTCAAACAGGCTGCCGAAGGTCAGACAGGGTTACCATCTGACATCACCAGAGGCAGATCAAGAAAGAAAAAACAGTGGTAAATACTAGATGCTACCGAGACAAAATCCACCACAGTCTTCTCCATGATTTGCAATGTTTTCTTTCCTGCATAGCTTTAAACATTCATTTCTTGCTCTTCAAGTTTGTGCATATTAAGTCACTAGATTTTATATTATAGTTTATTTCAATTCACATATTTTGCTCCTCCCTTCTCCTACCCTGTTTTACCCTCTTCTTTCTTCTTACCATTTTCGTTTTAAATTTTGTTTTCTCTCTTGCTACAACTTCTTTCCATCCCACACTCTTACTATTTCTCCCACGACCAGCGTCTCAAAACCAATTTTCTTGTAAATAGTCATCTTACATTCCTTTTCCTGCTCTTAAAATACCCACGTTCTCTCCCCACCTTTAGCAATCTTTGTTGTTGGTTGTGGATAGGGTAGTTGTTGTTGCATTTTTTCTGTTTTATCTCTAGATCTGCATATTTTTGTATTTCAAATCTCAAATTTTACCTTTCCTCTCTTTTACTCTTTTTTGTCTGAAATTTTAATGTTTCCCTCTTATCCTGTTTTTTTTTCTTTTTCTCATATATCCTGCCCATTTTTCTTTTTGTCTTAAATTATATTTTTTTCCTGTTTTAGCCTTTTTATTTTCCTTTTTCTCTCTTTTCTAAAAAGATTTTATTTATTTTTAGAGGGGGGAAGAGAGGGAGAAGGAGAGGGAGAGAAACACCAGTTTATGGTTGCCTCTCACACACCCCCTACTGGGGACCTGGCCGGCATGCATGTGCCCTGACTGGGAATCACACTGGCAACTCTTTGGTTCTCAGGCTAGCACTCAATCCACTGAGCCATACCAGCTCCGTTTTCTTTTCCTTTTAGTCTCAAATTTTAATTTTCCCCTGTCTTAGCCTGGTTTTCGTTCCTCACTCTTAGTATTCCCTCACCCTCTATCACCTCAAAATTGTTTCCCTTTCCTCTAGACATCTCTGAAGCTTTTCTTTGTTTCCTTTTCCCCTCTTATTTCCATCCCACCTATATTAATTTTAGCTCATTTGTTGTTGATAGTGTTGTGGTGGATCTTTTTCTCCAATTTGGTTCCTATTTTTTTATTATTTATTTACCTTTTCCCCCTATTTCTCTCTCTCTATATATATATTTATTTTTAAAAATTTGTTTAAACCTAATACCATATGCTTCCCTTCTCTTACTCCGTTCTGCCTTCTTCGTTCCCTTTTTTAATCTGTGATGTAAATTTTACTTTCTGTCTTCGCATTGCTTCAATTCCCAACTCTTATTAGTGCTCCTCCCTCCACTGTCTCAAAATCATATTTCTTTGAGTACGTCATCTCGTACTCTCTCTTTCTTATAATAGTCTTGACTCTTTACACCCATATTAATAGTGGTTCATTTGCTGTTGACAGTGGGATCGTGGGTAGGAGTTATTTTTGTGAGTTTTTGTTTCCTGGGCTTTGTGGTTTTGTTCTGGCAATACCTGCACAACAACACTCAAAACGTGGTGGGTGGAGTGACCCTCAATCATCCAGCTGGAGGGAAGGACCCACCAAAGAACTACCCAACAACAATCAAAACCCAATTACATCCAGAGGTGTAACATAGATGGCACATCCCAAGAGCATCAAGTTCAGGAGATCAAGGAAACTGCACCACTGAATCCCACAGGTCTCCTAACATAGAAGTTCACACCACAAAGGCAGGCAGTCAAAGCAGATCATTTTAAGAAGCAGAAGCAAATAAGAGAAGTCTCTCCTAAAATGGGGAGACAAAGAGACCAGCCCCAGTCAAAAGGAAAGGAGGAATCCACAGAAAGAGTGCTAAATGAAATGGAGGCAAGTAAACTATCAGATACTGAGTTCAAAACAATGGTTATAAAGAAGCTCAATAAGCTCAGTGAGAATTACCAAAATCTATAGGGAAGCTATAAGGAACTTACTGTGAACGACATCAGCATGAAAAAGGACATAGAAACTATCAATAACAGCCAGGAGGAAATGAAGAATACAATTTCTGAATTGAAGAACACAGTAGAAGAAATCAAAAGCAGGCTAGATGAAGCAGAGGATCAAATTAGTGAGCTGGAGGAACAGGTAGAAAAAAATTCCCAAAAAGAGCAAGAAAATGAAAAAAGACTCAAAAAGAATGAAGAGGTGTTAGGGGAACTGCAGGACAACAAGAAACGTAATAATATCCATATAATAGGGATCAGAAAGGGAAGAAGAGTAGCAAAGGATAGAAAACCTGTTTGAAAAAGTAATGATGGAAAACTGCCCTAATTTAATGAGAGAAAAAGTTGCACAAGTCCAGGAAGAACAGAGGGTCCCAATCAAGATGAACCCAAACAGGCCCATTTCAAGACACATCATAATTAAATGGCGAAGCTCAAAGTCAAAGGGAGAATCTTAAAGGCAGGAAATAACACACAAGGGAGCTCCAAAAAGGCTAGCAACTGACTTCTCAACAAAAACACTACAAGCCATAAGAGAATGGCAAGACATATTCCAAGTAATGAAAAGCAAAGGCCTGCAACCAAGATTACTCTACCCAGCAAGGCTCTCATTTTTAACGGAAGGTGAAATAAGGAGTTTCCCAGACAAAAGAAGGCTAAAAGAATACATCTTCACCAAACCAGCATTGTAAGACACACTAAAGGGACTGCTTTAAGAAGATGAAGAAAAAGAGTGACAGAGGGAGGAACACAGGTACAAAGGGGAAAAATGGCAATGAATAAGTACCTATCAATAAAAACCTTAAATGTAAATAGATTAAATGCTCCAATAAAAAAACATAGGGTAGCTGAATGGATAAGAGAACATGACTTGCATATATGCTGCCTACAGGAGACCAACCTCAGAACAAAAGACCTACACAGACTGAAAGTGAAGGGTTGGAAAAAAAAAATTCCAAGTAAATGGACAGAAAAAAAAAAAAAACCGGGGTAGCAATACTTCTATCAGACACACAAAATAGACTTCAAAACAAAGGCCATAAAAAGAGACACAGAAGAGACCCACTTCATAATACTCAAGGGAAGAATCCATCAAGAAAACATAAACATTGTAAACATATATGCACCTAATGTAGCACCCAACTATATAAGGAAAACCTTGGAGGACTTAAAGAAAGATATAGACAGCAACATACTTATAGTAGGAGATTTTAACTAACACCCCACTGTCAACAACGGATAGATCCTCCAAACAAAATATCAACAAGGACATTGTGGCACTGAACAATGCACTAGATCAAATGGGCTTAACTGATATATACAGAACTTTTCATCCCAAAGAAGCAAATTACACATTCTTTTTCAAATGTACATGGAAAATTTTCAAAGACAGACCACATGATGTGACACAAAACAAGCCTCACCAAATTCAAGAAATCTGAAATCATATCAAGCATTTTCTCAGATCACAAGGGCTTGAAACTAGAAATGAACATCAAGGAAAAACTCAAAAACATTCAAACTCAGGAAGACTGAATAGCATGCTATTAAACAATGAATGGGTTAATAATGAGATTATTAATAAGAAATCAGAAAGTTTCTGGAAACAAATGAAAATGAACATGCAACAGCCCAAAACCTATGGGACACAGCGAAAAGAGTCCCGAGAGGGAAGTTCACAGCAATACAGGTCTACCTAAAAAAATAAAATAAAAATAAAAAAACAGAAACATTTCAAATAACCTAACCCTACATCTACAACAACAAACAAAGCCCAGAGCAGGTAAAAGGAAGGAAATAATCAAGATCAGAGCAAAATTAAATGACATGGAGGCTAAAAGAACAATTCAAAGGATCCATAAATCCAAAAGAACAATTCAAAGGATCCATAAATCCATAAATCCAAGAGCTGGTTCTTTGAAAAGATAAACAAAGTCGACAAGCCTTTAACCAGACTTATCAAGAAAAAAAGAGAGGCCCCAAATAAATAAAAATCATAAATGAAACGGGAGAAATTACAATTGATACGGCAGAAATGCAAAGGATCGTAAGAAATTACTACGAACAAATATATACCAAGAGATTGGAAAACCTTGGTGAAATGGACAAATTTCTAGAAACATATAATTTTCCAAAACTGAATCAAGAAGTAGAAACCCTTAACAGACCAATAACAACTGGTGAAATTTAAGTGGTAATCAAAAAACTCCAGGCACACGAAAGTCCTGGACTGGACAGTTTCACAGGAGAATTTTACAAAACATTTAAGGAAGAGCTAACCCCCATCCTTCCAAAATATTCCAAAAAATCCAAGAAGATGAAGACTCCCAAACTCTTTTTATGAGGCCAGTATCATTTGAATCCCAAAACCAGATAAAGACACAACAAAGAAGGAGAACTACAGGCCAGTATTGCTGATGAATATAGACACTAAAATCCTCAACAAATATTGGCAAACTGCATCCAGCAATACATGAAAAAGATCATACACTATGATCAAGTGTGATTCATCCCAGGGATCAAGGATGGTACAATATTCACAAATCAATAAACATAAAACATCACATAAACAAAGACGAAAGTCACATGATCATATCAGTAGATGCTGAAAAGGCATTTGATAAAGTACAGCACCCATTTATGATAAAAATACCCAGTAATGCGGGAATAGAGGGAGCATACCTCAACATAATAAAGGCCATATACAAGAAACCTACAGCCAACATCATACTCAATGGGCAAAAACCAAAACCTTTCCAACTAAGATCTGGAACAAGACAAGGGTGTCCGCTTTCATAACTTCTGTTCAACATAGTATTGGAAGTTCTAGCCACAATGATCAGACAAGAAAAGAAATAAAAGGCATCCAAATTGGAAAGGAGGAAGTAAAACTGTCATTGTTTGCAGATGACATGATAATGTACTTAGAAACCCAATAGACTCCACCAAAAAACTACTCACCCTAACAAGTGAATTTGGCAAACAGTGGGATACAAAGTCAATATTCACAAATTGAAGGCATTTTTGTACACCAACAATGTAATATCAGAAACAGAAATTAGGAAAAAAAATCCCATTTGCTATAGCAACAAGAAAAATAAAGTACCTAGGAATAAACCTAACAAAAGGCATAAAAGATGTGTACTCAGGAAATTACACAACGCTGAAGAAAGAAATTAAGGAAAACACAAATACCTGGAAGCATAATACCATGTTCACGAAGTGAAAGAATTAACATCATCAAAATGTCCATACTACCCAAAGCAATTTATAGATTCAATGCAATCCCTATGAAAATACCAATGGGTCTAGAACAAATATTTCAAAAACTTATATGGAACCATAAACAACCCCGAATAGCCTCAGCAATTTTGAGAAAGAACAAAGTAGGAGGGATCACAATACCTGATATCAAACTATATTGCAAGGCCACTGTAATCAAAACAGTCTGATACTGGCATAAGAACAGACACATAAATCTATGGAACGGAATAGAGAGCCCAGAAATAAACCTACGTCTTTATGGTCAATGAATATTCCATAAAGGCAGCAGGGACATAAAATGGAGTAAAAATCGGCTCTTTAACAAATGGTGCTGGGAGATCTGGACAGCTACATGCAAAAAAATGAAATGACTTACACCATAAACAAAAATAAACTCAAGGTGGATAAAAGACTTAAATGTAAGTCATGACACCATAAAAGTCCTCGAGGAGAGCATAGGCAGGAAAATTTCAGATATTCTACATGGCAATATTTTCACTGATACATCTGCTACACAAAGCCTATAAAGGAAAGAATAAACAAATGGGACTACATCAAACTAAAAAGCTTCTGCATGGCTAAAGAAAACATCAGCAAAATGAAAAGGGAACCCACTGTATGGGAAAATATATTTGTCCATGATACCTCGGACAAGGGTTTGATTTCCAAAATATATAAAGAACTCACACGATTCCACATCAGGAAGACAAACAATCCAATTAAAAAATTTGCAAAGGACCTGAACAGACACTTCTCCAAGGAGGACATACACAGGGCCCAGTGGCACATGAAAGGATGCTTAGCATCACTAGCTATCAGAGAGATGTAAATTAAAACCACAATGAGATACCACTTCACACCAGTCAGAGTGGCCATCATAAACAAACCAATAAACAACAAGTGCTGGTGAGGATGTGAAGAAAAGGGAACCCTAGTGGTGGGAATGCAAACTGGTGCAGCCACTGTGGAAGACAGTATGGAATTTCCTCAAAAACAGTATGGAACTGCCTTTTGACCCAGCAATTCCACTGTTGGGATCATACCCTAAGAATCCCAAAACACCAATTTAAAAGAACCTATGTACCTCAATGTTCATAGCAGCACAATTCACAATAGCCAAGTGTTGGAAACAGCCTAAGTGTCCATTAGTAAATGAGTAGATCAAAAACTGTGGTACATTTAAGCAATGGAATGCAGCAGAAAGAAAGAAGGAACTCCTACCTTTCAAGACAGCGTGGTTGGAACTGGAGAGTATTATGTTAAGTGAAATAAGCCAGGCGGTGAAAGACAAATACCGTATGATCTAATCTATAAATGGAACCTAATCAACAAAACAAACAAGTGAGCGAAACAGAACCAGAGACACGGAAATAAAGAACAAACTGACAGGGACCCAAGGGGAGGGGAGAGAGGAATATGGGGAAAGAAGGGGAAGAAGGGTCAAGGAACATGTATAAAGGACCCATGGACAAAGATAACAGTAAAGGAGGGGGGATTGAATGTTGGGGGGGGTAGGGCGGGGGGGAATAATGGGAGGGAAATGGGGACAACAGTAACTGAACAATAATTTAAAAAAAGAAAATTGGCAAATGACCTAAATGGACACTTTCCCAAAGAGAACAGGTTGCCAAGAGACATGAATCTGCTCAAGGTCACTAATCGTCAGAGAAATGCAAATTAAAACCACAATGGGATATCACCTCCCAGCTTTCAGAATGGCTGTCGTCAATAAATTAGCAAACAACAAGTGCTGGAGAGGATGTGGAGAAAAGGGAACCCTCGTGCACTGTTGGTGGGAATGCAGGCTGGCGCAGCCGCTGTAGAAAACGGTACGGAGGTACCTCAATATATTAAAAATAGAACTACCTTATGACCCAGTAATCCCACTTCTGGGTATTTAGCCAAAGAAACTCAAAGCACTAATTTGAAAAGACATATGCATGTCTATGGTCATTGCAGCATTATTTACAATAACAAAGATACGGAAGCAGCCTAAGTTTCCATTGATGGACTAATGGATAACGAAGATGTAGTACGTATATACAATGGATATTACTCAACCATAAAAAAAGAAAATGAAATCTTACCATTTGAGAAAACACGGATGGACCTAGGCAGTATTATGCTAGGCAAAATAAATCATACAGAGAAAGACAAATATATGGTTTCATTCATACGGGGTGGGCACAAGTAGGTTTACAGTTGTTCGCCTGGAAAATAATATAATAATTAATATAGTAATAAAAGAATAAACTGTATTTAGCATACTCACAACTGTAAACCTACGTTTTCTTCGCCCTATATGTGTAATCTAAAAAACAACACAAACAAAACAGAAAGAAACTGAGAAACAAAAAACAAACTGATGGTTGCCAAATGAGAGGGTCTTAGGGGCTGGGTGAAAAAGGTGAAGGGATTAAGAAGCACAAATTGGCATTTACAAAATAGTCATGGGAATGAAAGCTACAGCACAGCCTGTAATATCCTAATTAGAGGACACTATCCTAATGTGAGGTGGACACTCAACACTATGCTGTACACCTGAAAATAATACACTGAATGCCGACTGTAATTGATAATAATTTTAAAAAGAGAACAGTTGCATTACCTCCAAAACTTCCCCATGCTGTCCCTTTGTAGTCAAGCTCTCCCTGCTCTCCTAAGCCGTCTGCCCCTGACATATTCTCCACCCCTAGTTTTGCCTTTTCTGGAATGTCATATAGATGGATTCATAATGTACATAAATCTTTCAACCTTGTTTTTCTCTTATACCATAATGCCTTTGAGATTCATCCATGCTGTTGTGTATATCAATAATTCGTTCCTTTTTATTGCTGAATAGCATTGCATTGAATGGATAAAGCTACTATAAACATGCATATAGGCTTTGTGTTACCATTACTCTAGGGAAATACCCAGAATATTTCTGGGTCGTATATAATGGCATATTTAAATTTATTTTGTAAATATCACCAAACCATTTTCCAGAGCGGCTGTAAAATTTCGAGCACCACCGACAATCTGTGATGGGCCCAGTTTTTCTGCGCCCTCGCCAGCGCTTGCCGCTGTCGCTATTTCACTGGAGTTTAAGTTTGAAGTCTTCTGATGACTAAAATATTGAGCATATTTCATGTTTTTATTTGAGATCTATATATCTTCCCTGGTGCAATGTCTGTTGAAATATTTCACCCATTTTTGTTGGATCCAAAATTATTTTTAACTTGAGATTTTTTTTACTTTATTAAAATACTGTTTATTTCCCATGTATACGTATATCTCCCCACCATTTCCATCTGTCTGACCACCATTAATACTATGTCCTGTCATTACATTCCATACGTACACAAAACCGAGCAAAGGGTGGAGTTCCATCTTTAAAAACTAAACAGGCATTTGACAACAGATTCTTGGCAATGGAACTTGGACAACGTTTATTAGACAGGGTAGAGAAAGTTCTCACTATGCATGCAATATGAAAAGGTCAGCTAGATAGATAACACACTGTTTAAAAGGTTATATATATATATCCGTTCATGGTTTATTGTCCGCTTCCTATCCCCCCAAAAGTTCTCGAGAGCAGTGAGCAATGAATGATCTTTGCTCGGTTCGCCGGCATACTCCCAGCTGCGTACAACTGGCTTGGCACACACACACTTTCGGCGAATGACTAGAGGGAACCTCCCCTTCCTTACCCGGGACCCCGGAACCCAGGGCTCTGCCAAACACTCAGGGCGGCGCCAGCTCAGGAAGTGGGGTCTCGGAACCTGCAGACTCGCTAGCGCCCGGCCTCGCAGACCAGCGCAGAAAACTACACTTCCCAGAATCCTCGGGTCCTCGCGTGGGCCACATTTCCCAGAGCGATTACCGGCCGTCCCTACCCCGCCCCCTGCCCCGCCGCTCCCGGACCTGTCGTCGCCGTGAGCGATTTCCCCGGCCTGAGACCTACAGGAGTCTCGGCCGGAGGTCGCCGTCCGGCCGGGGAAGTTCCGGAGCCCCCCTCCTGCGGAGCGCGCCCGGCGGAGGCACGGCCCCCGCAGCCCCCGCGGCCTGGGCGAGGTGAGCGGCGGACGGCCGGCGGGATGCGGGAGGGAGGACCGGGGCCTCGGGAGGATGCGCGGCACAGGCCCGAGAGGCGTGAGCGGGGCCTCCGTGGGCGCGCGCGGGCCAAGCGCCGGGCACCCAGGCTCTGTCCGCCTGCCCCCGAGGAGCCGCCCCGCAGACGTGCCCTTGAACACGGCAGGCACTTCGTCCCCGTTGCCCCAGCCCCCCTCCTACTTCTTCCCGACCGTTCCCCGCGCGCTCCCCGCCCGGCCCCTGCCGGCCTTTGAGTCCGTTACCGGCCGTCAGTGAACCAGAGGAAAGGGGTTTCCTCCCCTCCCGGCTGCCACTGCCCTCCCGGGGCGGCGGGCGGAACGCTCTGTTTTCCCCGAGAGGGGAATTGTCGACTTCCCCAATGGCAGTGAGGACCGTGACCCGGGTCTTTGTTTTCTGTGCCCACCCCTCAGAGAGCAGCCCCCTCCCCGCCCTACGGAAGCGGATGTTTACCCTTGCCGAAGCAGTTTTCTCTAAATGTCAGGAAATTGATTCCTTGACAGGAGGGAGGGGAACTGGGTGGGAAAAGCTCGTGGCGGGGAAAGTTGTCGCCGGCGCGCAGCGAGGCCAGAGGGGATGCGTTGGGGTGGCGGTGGGAGCCCTGGGCGCTCTTGCCCGCGGCGTGAGCGCGCGCGCCGCTCCCGCTCCGCCCTCAGTTTCCGGGTCTGTAAAGTGGGGGTGCCGAGCTCGGGTGCCGGGGACTGAACGGCGCGAGCGGGCCGGGCTCGCGGCGCGGCCCCGATTCGCTGCTGCTGCTGGTGCTGCTGCTGATCGGTGCCAGGTCCTGGCGGAGCCAGGGAAGGTTGGCGCCTGCCCCGGGTGGCCCAGTCCTTGTCTCTGGTCCTGCTTTCCCCTGGCGCCTCCCGACTTCCCTCGCTGAGGGCACGGGGGGCATCCGCAGGTGGCCTAAGGATGTGAGGGCTCCTGATGCTGGGGGGCGGAAAGTGGAAGGGGCTTCTCTCTCCTGGCTCCCGTTTTCTTCTCTCAGGCCTGCCTTCTGGAAACTCTGCCCATCCTCAGGGGGAAGAGCAGGGAAGGAGGACATGGCCCCTGAGCAGAGGGAAGCAAGCTCTCAGGTGAGTTCACGGCATCCCAGGCCTTAGGGACAGGTTGCTGCTGTTGTTGTTTATTTGTTTTTGTTTTCTCTTTTCGCCCCAACCGAAGTTCTCTGCCCAGTGCAGCCTTCCCCACGGTGGGGAGCCCAAGTCCTTTTCCCTCGGAAGAGTCGGTCCACCCCGGTGGGTGGTGGATTCTGTAGTGAATGCTCGCCTCCTTCCGCGTCCGTGTCTAGTGTTTCCCTTCTCTTTCCCTAATAGACACACTTTTATTCATTAATCTCAATTCAGTGCATGGCTACTAATTTGACAGGTAAGATGCCGCACATCTTTCATCACTTGGGGACAGAAAAACATCACACTTGGCAGAGTTCCTGCCAGGCCCTGCCTCCTTGGCTCACCCACATCTCCCTCCCTCCCTACCCTTGGCAAGAATGCTTTCTTTTCTCTTTCCATCCCTGAGAGTCCTGGTGATACCTTGCCCAGGCTTCTCCAATCCACAGTTTTAGTTTTTTTCTCCCTCTTATCATTGCGGATCGTGTGCCTTGCTTCTGCCACTCTTGAAAACTGATCTGACCTGCTATTTTCATCTTCATGTGTGGGAATGAGGGAGGGACCCAATATGGTGAACCAGAGCTTGAACCCAAGATAGCCATGCTGGAGGGGACACAGTTGGAGAAGTCTCTTGACTCCCAGGGCAGAGAGAAGACTCCTCAGGAAGCAGCAGGGAGGGTTTCGTGGCATGTCCGTAGTGGGAAGACAGATTGAGCAGTGGTTGAGAAGTGGGCCTTTTGAGTCAGATGGCGGGGTGTGAACCCGTGTCCTCTGCTGCCATTTATGGGCACTGGGCAAATAGCTCCACCTCTCTGTGTCTGTTTGCTCACCTGTGAAACGGTCACATGAATTTGGCACGGGAACTGTTTAGATCAAGGCCAGGCAAAAATGTGGTTGTCATGGTAGCTGAACGATGCTCTTCTAATATTAACACCCTTAGTGTCGGTAGATAGAAACTGCTATACAGTGTCCCTAGGACCCCCAAAATACTTGTCCTTTCTTCATGCCTCTTCAGCTAACAGTAGGGAATGTCGCTGAGGAATGTCCTGAGGGCTTTACCTTTGTTCTCATTCTCACAACAGCAGAAGCCAAGTAATGTGAATTCAAACCCAAGTGTCTGGGGCCCTAAGTTCTTGCTTGCTGTCCCCCAGCCAATGCTCCGTGATCTTTCAGACCACAGGGCAGGCCCAGCCAGGTGTTACCAGGGCTCTTCTGCGCTGTGATGTTGTCTTTGGGCCCCACAAAATTTGCTGGTGTTTGAGCCTCTGAGACTGTGGCTAGGGCCTCGCATTGCATGTGCGGGCTGCTCCTTTCTAAGGCTTTGCCGTTCCGTTACGACAGAGCCACAGGGCTGTCTTGCCCAGAATCTTCTCCCACCGCGCGCAAGTGAGTCTTGCACTGCGTTCTCCCTAACCTTGCCCGCAGGTGTACGTCAGTGCTGCCTGGACCTGTGTGTGGGAAACTCACTGACAGGACGTTTATGACCAGAGAGAGAGTATACTGAGTACTGGGTTTAAAAAAAAAGTTTAATGATTGTCCTGCCTCTGTCACTAATAAATTAGGTGACCTCAGTCTTGACTGCCCTAGACCGTTCCTCATCTCTAAGGTGAGGGTTGAAGGAGGAGATGGCCTGCCATCCTGTCCAGCTACACTTTTTCTTTCATTGTTCAAGTTATTTCATGTGGTTTTCTTCTCTACCAATTGGGTTGTAAGTTCTTTTGGGGACAAGATCATTTTTCGTATTCCTTCATGTGCCAGTAAGTTATTTTACTTTACATATATTGCACACCCATGTTAAAAATTCAGAGAATAAAAAAAATACATATATAAAGAAGAAATTAAAATCACTCCTACCCTAACATCCAGAGATAATCACTGTCGCTGCTTTGATATGCATCCCTGAGAATCACTTTTTATGCACCTTTATTTATATATATATATATGTGTACATATGTATGTAGGTATTTTACCATTTTAACTTTTTATTGTGGCAAAAGATACATAAAAGTTACTGCGTCAGCCCTTTTTGAGGGTATGACTCAGTGGCATTCGGTACATTTACATTGTTCTGTAACTGTCACCACCATCCCTCTCCAGTAACTGGATTATCTCAGCTCCTTCCTAACCTGTGAGGTGGGCAATGACTGCGGTTTTGCAGAGTGGATTAGAGAGGCACCTTAGACATTCACCTGGATTGGAATTCCGTCTCCACCACTGAGCAGCTATGATATTGTGGTTTATAATATAAAATGCATATTTGGTCTTCGTCCCAGTTCCTGGAACACAGCTTCCAAAGCGCTACTAATTCCCTAAGAGATTAGGTTTTTTATCTGAAATAACTTCAAAGCAGCGAAGGTGAAATGGCTGTGTTTTGTTATTCCTAACCAGCCCTTTCTCTCACACCAGAGTTTATGTGAATGAGGTGACTTGAGCACCGGGGCTGGTCGCCAGAGAACCCAACCCTGATCAGAGGGTTGGAACTTTTGACCTTCCACCCTCCCGCCTGCCTCAGGCTGCGGCTGAATCAGCCCTGCCTCTGTAATGATTTAACACCATGCCTTCCTAACGAAGCCTTCTCATAAAAACCCCAAAGGGCCCAGGGTTCTGAGAGTTGCTTGGTCGGTCTTTGTGTTACGGAAGAGCACTTTGGGTGCTGCTGCCGCCTCTGCCCTCCAGGCAAAAATTCCGGAGAGGAAGGTTTGGTGATAAAGGAAAGGAGTCTTCGTTCAGGAGCAGTTACTGGCTCCTATCAAGTCACAGCTTTAATCGCTTAAGCCTATCAAATAAGGTTTAACTTTTAACACCCGAGTTCTAGCTTTTCCCTGTTTTTAGTTCTCTTGTTTCTATAAGGTTAGGTTACAAACTAAAAACAATATAATGCACAAAAACAGCACCATTTTGGAAGAATAACAGGCTTCTGGCTCAGAGCCCGGCCCCTCGGGGACACCCAGAGAATAACCCCGCCCCCCTCTGCCGGGCCAGCCCGATCCTAGGTTGTGCCGGGAGTTCCTTCCCACCCAAAAACCCGTCCGTCCGTTGGGAAGCGAGGTCTGCCGCTGCATGGTCATGGAGGCCGCCTCGAGGAAGAGGAGCCGGAGCCTGGGAGAGCCAGCTCGGAGCCGCGAGCTCTCCCTGAGCCTCAGAGCCCGCCCTCTTCATTTCCATTGGCTCCGGAGGCGCTCGGCTTCTCAGCCAGTCCGGTCCCAGACGGCCTGCAGTGGGCTCGGCAAACTCCTCCTGGGCCGCTGCCCGCTGACCTGAGTTCATTGTAATCGGATTTCTCTGTGTCGAATGAATATAGGGAGGTTGTAGGACAGCGGCACAGCCTGAGAGGGTGTGGAAGCTCCATGCCCCTTTCCCCAAAGCCTGCCCTGTGCATCTCTTCTCTGGCTGTTGCAGCGTTATATTCTTTTATAATAAGCCGATAATCTAGTAAGTAACTTGTTTTTCTGGGTTCTCTGAGCCACTCCAGCACAGTAACCAAACCCGAAGAGTAGGTTGTGGAATTCTGAGTAAGTATTTCATGGTAACCCACCTGTCTCCCCACCACCGCCGCCGCCTTCACTCTGTGACGGGGTCCTGGCGAACTGGGATGGCTTGTCGTGGCAGGTGTCAGTGACGTTCGAGGACGTGGCTGTGCTCTTCACCCGGGATGAGTGGAGGAAGCTGCGTCCGTCTCAGAGAAGCCTGTACCAGGATGTGATGCTGGAGAACTACGGCCACCTGGTCTCGCTGGGTGAGGACGTTGTCCCTGTGGATGGAGAATTCAGAAGTGGGGTCACTCAGCACTCGCTTTCCTGGATAAAAGCTGTGGGTCACCAGAAACTCTGACTGAGTTTTACCTGAGGATTGCATAATTAGATCTCCAAAAATAAATACGAAAATCCTTTCCCCTTTGTAGGCGTGGAATCGCTCCAGGCGTGGCACCGGGGGTACAGCTACACAGTAGCGATTGCCTCCCGCTTCAGGCATCGCTTTCCCGCTCTGATTCCCCTGTGTGCGGTTACTCCCTTCCCAGCAGAAAGCATTCCTCAGCCCTTCTCAGCGACCTGCCGCTTGCCCTCCACAGTTCTCTGTCCCAATCCAGAAATGGGTAACTTAGCGCCTGCTTTCCTGGATAAGAGCTGTGGGTTGTCTAATAAACTTTCGCTGAGTTTTGCTCGGAGGCTGTCCCTATGGGATCTTTACAAATGGGATCTTTAAAAACACTCCCCTATATGCATGGAACTGCCCATGCGAGGGAATGGTGGAGGTGGTATTGATAACCAGCCCCTGCCCTCTGTATAATTACACATTAGAAGTATCTTCATGGTTCAGGCTTTATTTCCTTGCAACAATTTATTTTTGTGGTTTCTTTGCCCTTCTTAACACAGGGCTTTGTTCAGCCTCTGGACCCACCACTTGCCTTTCCCACTTGTCTTTTCCAGGGGTCAGCAAACATTTTCTGTAAAGCGCCAGGATTCTGTAACATATTTGGTCTTTTTTTCAACCATTCTTTGTTCAAGGGCCACACATAGACGGACAGTGGGTCTGGATTTTGCCTGTGACCCAAAGTTTGCTGACTGCTGCCACCGTGAAAGGGAGTCAGAGAGTGTTTTATCCTTTCAAACAAGTTACTTGGCACATAATCCTTTCCATAGATGCCTGTTAACAAATTTTAATTCGGCCTATACATTGAACACATCTTTCTTCTGTAGGAAGCCAGTGGCGCCCTATTAATCACGGCTTCATGTTTGTGCCATTTCCCTGCTGTACAACTAACTGTTACATAGTTGTGTCCTACAAGTCCTTTCCTTTTTCCTAACATACCTCTCACGTCGTGGGGATACAACTTGAGCGCCCCACTGAAGCTTTTTGTACCCTCCCCTCAGTTTTCCATTCAGGTCTGGTATAGCTATCTGTGTCAAAACAAAACCAAGCCTTTTTCCTTTTTGTCTGTGAGCAGGACTCCTATTTCCCAAACCAAAGGTGATCTCCCTGCTGCAGCAAGGAGAAGAGCCCTGGAAGGCGGAGGAGGGCCGTCACGGAGGTTGCTCTCTCGGTGAGTGGGGCGGAGGGGCCCGGGAGGCCCCGCAGGCAGTGGCCTGGCGAGTAGATGGTGCGGCATGGTCAGGAAGGTGCCTCCGGGGTTCTCGGTCCTCAGGACGTGCTGGAGAGGGAGCCGCTGAGGACCCCAGACGCGAGTGTCCTCTTTTTCCGTGGTAATCACTTCATAAAAGAATCTGTCAGGATCTCTCTATCCTTTCCTGTTGTTTCAAAGGAGGGCAACATTCCCATGTGTTCATTCAGCAAACATGGTGTATTTAAGGACTTGCAAGTAGTTCATTCTGACTGAGGCTCAGGGTATGTACCTGGGGAAGGAACGAGACGAAAGAAACAATTTTAGAAAACTTGTTGGGGCCCAGTTATAAAGTGCTTTGGCACAGAGCGTAGAGATGTGAGCTGTCTGATGGGTGACTGCAGAGGATTTTAAGCAGAAGAATTATATGGTCCTTGATATTTTGGAAAAATTGGTCTGAGTCAAACAATTTAAAGGCACAGCTGAAGAAGCTGTGGTTTGTCCCTACTCTGGCATACGGTCAGAAAGAGAGCACCAGGAGTGGGCAGAGCTCCCCCAAGGCACGTCAAGGACTGAAGCAAGTTTGGAGCATTGTTATGATGTGTCACCATTTGTGTTTGAAGAAAATTATGTGGGTGTTTCTCTACGGGTATAGCATGCAGGTAAGTACAGAGAGAAAGGCTAAGGGCACAGCTTAGCTGGTAACAGTTATATTTGGAATGGGATCAAGAAGGAGGGGGGCGATGCAAGGGGACTTTGTTTACATGTAATCTTTTAAGTTTCCACTTGGAGAATAATTCATGAAGTCCTGAGTAATGTGATATTAATAAGAACAGTCACTTCGGAAGCACTGCAGGGGATAGATTTAAAGTGAGGCAAAACTAGATATGGGAAGCTTCTGGAGACTAGTGCACGCGGTAGACGTGATGTAACTAGGCCTGGAAGAAGGCACGTGCAGTGGGCGTTCCGCAGGGAAGAGGACGCTACCTTGCTAAGGGCATAGGACAAGTTGCGTGGCGTGGGTTCATTTGCGACGTGAGCGAAGTGCTCCGGTGGAGACTGCTGGTGGGCAGTTGTCTAAGGTGCACGGGAGTGGCGCTCAGGGGTCGGGGAGCCATTGGGGCAAAGGCGGCATTGGAGGCCGTGAGCTCAGCGGCGAGGGAACAGGGCAAAGGACACAGTCCCAGGAAGCGCCAGTGTGTAGGAGGTGGATTAAGAAAGAAGACTCGGGAGAGGAGTGAAGAAGTGGCCGTGGTGAAGCTGGGGACAGAAGGACGCAGGCCCTGCACTGGGCCATCGAGTGGGAGACACGTGTTCCTGAACTGACCGTGCACAGCACGTGGGATGGCAGGTCCCAGCCAGGACCTCGTGGGAAAGATACAAAGTGCTGAGAACAGAGAGCTGGAAGGGTGGTGTCGGGAGAAAGGAGGCCAGGTGTGCAGATAGGAGCGAGTAGGGGGCAGGGTGTCAGTCCCGCTGCTGGCTCTGGGCTGAGCCTGGCTGACCGGTCAGAGGGAGAGAAGGAACCCGGTACCCCTCCACTCCTGAGGACCTCTGCTGCATGTGGGAGTCTGCCTCCCCGAGTGACATGAACCTTTTGCAGATTAACCGGTTTAGAACATATGGCTGGAGTCCGAAGCTGTCCGGAGAGACGTTGGGACCAGCTGGCATGGGGTTGGGTCCTACGCCCTGTCCCAGGTTTGGGAAAGCTGTGAGTGGATGTCTGAAGGAAGGAAGGACGTCAGAGCAGAGCAGGATGTGCATTCCTCAGGGACGAAAGTCAGGCAGGCTGTCCTGGGAGTACTGTTGTGTGGTTGCACCTGTCCCGCACCCCTGGCAAGTCCCCCATCTGCCTGGCCTGAAGTGGCCCCAGAAGAGTGTCCCTTCCTAGGGGGAGCTCCACACGCCCTGAGCTTGGGCGAAGGATTCTTGGAGCAAAAGCAGAGTGGATTCTGGATTCTTGGGAGCAAAGCAGAGTGTTAACTCTAGACCAGAACAAAAACCTACCCTTTGGACAGCCAGTGACGGAAAAACGTATGCTCCCAAAGTAGGACTCCTAGAACCTCTAGTTGCCTCAAAATGTGCTTTAAAAGAATTATTTTCACTTCAAAACTGTTCACAAATTGGAAAAACACAACAAAAAAGAAAAACTCTGAATCATCTCTGAGTGCATAGGTTTTAAATTGAGAGATGGGAGGGGGTGGCTCAGTGGCCGTGCGTCTCATTTGAGCCCCTTGCTTAAGAAACGTGCCCTAAGTCTGACCACTGAGGTTATGCTTTCTGGAAGAGTTATAACAAGACTGTGATTATATACAAACTTGTACATCCCAGGAATTTGGTTTATACCCAGACGTGGACATATTCTTGAAATCTAAAATTTAAAAATCCGAGGATGAGCTAGGTAAGTAAACTGTTACCTACGATGAATAAGTATTTTTCTTACCTGTACCTCTTCCTGTGTTATCTTAAAGCAGGAAGCCACGTAGTGTGGACAGAACCTGTGCAGGGTGGTCAGCTTGGGGCGGGGCATGGTGGGCTGCCTTCCACTCACCCAGATTTGCTGGGGCTGCTGTGCACGAGGGCAAGGTGTCTTTTTCCAATTTGCACAAAAGTGCTGTCTGGGCAAGCAGCGTAGCGAAGTAGCATGCAGTGGTTTTATTTATTTAGTGACTGTCTTACAAGTTGGAAGTAGAGCCCAAATACTCTGCAGTTGTGATAATGTGTTTGAATCAGCGTTGTTCTTGTCCTCTGCCCTTGCCAACAAAGACTCAACCTTGGACCCTGCACCTCTCTCCTGCCACCAGCACCCACTTTCCTTGTAGCCGCCAGTATGATTTATTTAAACAGCAAATCAGATTATCTCCCTCCCATGCTCAGAACCTCCAGTGACTTCATAGATCACATCCAGAGGCCTTCAGAGGCCTACGTGGCCCAGCCCCGGCTGCCTCTTCACCATCAGTTCCTGCTCTGCACTGTATGTGAGGACTCTAATGACTCTGGCCGGCTTGCGGTTCCTGGGGCAGGCCACGCCGACTCCCACCTTGGGGACTCTGCACTTGTCTTTTCCTCCGCTGGACTGTCCTTCCTGACAGCCACAACCCATAGGACTCACTTCCTCGTGACTTGAAAACACAGCTCATTGTCCCCCTCATCAACCCATAGGACTCACTTCCTCGTGACTTGAAAACACAGCTCATTGTCCCCCTCATTCTTTTTATTTAAAAATTTTTTTCTTTAAAAAATTTCTTTGAATTGCAACCTACATTCAGGATTCTATTCTATTAGTTTCAGATGTATAGTGATTGACAGTCATATACTTTGCAAAGTGTTTCACCTGACGTTTCGAGAACCTACCTGGTACCATACATAGTTGTTGCAGTAGTGTCGACTGTATTTCCATGCTTTACTCTGCATCCCCTTGACTCTTCTGTAAGTGTCAGTCTGCACTTCTCAGTCCTTTCACATCTTTTAACCAGTCTCCCAAGGCCCCTGCCCTCTGGCAACCATCAGTCTGTTCTCTGTCTCTGTGAGTCTGTTTCTGTTTTGTTTGTTTATCTTGTTCTTTTAGATGGCACATATAAGTGAAACCATATGGTATTTGTCTTTCTCTGAATGACTTATTTCACTTAGCATAATACCTTCGAAGTCCATCCATGGCTGTCACAAATGGTAAGATTTCATGCTTTTTTTTTTTTTTTTTTTTGGCTGAGTTATGCTGCATTGTGTATCGGCACAACTTTTTTATTCACTCATCTGTACGTGGACACTTGGGTTTCTTCCATAGCTTGGCTATTATAAATAACTGTGATGAATATAGGGGTGCATATATTCTTTCCAATTAGTGTTTTGGATTTCTTCGACTATATACCCAGAAGTGGAATCACTGGGTCTTAAAGCGGTTCCACTTTTAATTTTTTGAGGAAGCTCCATGCTGTTTTCCATAGAGGCTGCATCTATATTCCCACCAGTGGTGCACAAGGGTTCCTTTTCCTCCACATCCTTGCCAGCATTTGTTTGTTGATTTATTGATGACAGCCATTCTGACAGTTGTGAGGTGTTGTTATCTTACTGTTTTTTAATTTGCATTTCTTTGATGATTAGTGACATTGAGCATCTTTTCATATGTCTATTGGCTCTCTGCGTGTGCTCTTTGGAGAAGTGTCTATTAAGGTTCACTGCCCATTTTTTAATTGGTTTTTTTTTTTTGGTGTTGAATTTTATAAGTTCTTTATAAATTTTGGGTATTAACCCCTTATCAGAATGTAGTGGTGAATATGTCCTCCCATTCAGTGCGCTGTCTTTTCATTTCGTTGAATTGTAAAACTTTTTAGTTTCTAGTAGTTTCATTTGTTTATTTTTTCTACTGTTTTCTCTGCCCAGGGAGCTATATCAGAAAAATAATACTAAGAGAAATGTTGGAGATTTTTTATGACTTATGTTGTCTTTTAGGAGTTAAGTCTTTAATTCATTTTGAGTTTATACTTGTATGAGGGGAAGCCCCCCCAGAAATGGAATTATATTCTGGAGGGCGGGCCCGTTGTAGTACAGGGTTCCTATCTGTATCAGTGTATCAGCTGACATTGTTGCGAGAGGCTGCATTCGGTATCAGTGAATATTTTTTTAAGACTCTTTCAATGTGTTTTCCCATTTCACGATACATGATTGAGTTACTAGCACACCTGCCCGCACCACGCTGACTGTTAGCAGTTTTTGACCAAAAACAGCCTGACCCCTGTGGCCCACCATCCCCCATTCACCCAGCCTCGCCCTGAGCGACTTTTTAAATTTTGTTTCTCTGGATGAAAAAAGTCCTCAAAGGGAAACGTTTTGCTGATGTGGAAGAGGTGAAACAAAAAATGGCAGAAGCACTAAAAGGCATCAAAATCGATGAGTTCAAAAACTGTTTTGAGTAGTAGAAAAAACATGTTGATGTATTGCGTCAAATGGAAGTTTAAACGTAACAATAAATATGCAATTTTGTATAAATAAATTCTGCGGTTTTGGGGGGGGATCCACTCTTGTATAATCAATAGATGCAGAAAAAGCATTCGATAAAATAGAGCATCCATTTATGATAATAACTCTTAGCAAAGTGGGAATAAAGGGATATCTCAGTGTAATAAAGACGATACATGACAAACCCACAGCTAACATCATACTCAATGAGCAAAGTAAAAGCATTTCCCTTAAGGTCACGAACAAGACAGGATGTCCACTTTTACTACTCTTATTCAACGTAGTACTGGAAGTCCTAGCCACAGCAATCAGACAAGAAAAAGAAATAAAAGGCATCCGAATTGGAAATAAGTAAAACTTATTATTTGCAGGTGACATAATAATGTGTATAAAAAATCCTAAAGATTCCATCATAAAACTAATAGAACTGATAAATGCATTCAGTAAAGTAGCAGGATACAAAGTTAATATCCAGAAAGGGAAGTTAAGAAAACAGTTCCATTCACAATTGCTTCAAAAAAAACATGAAATACCTGTGAATAAACATAACAAAGGAGCTAAATACCTGTTCTCAGGAAATTATAAGACACTGAAGAAGATAAATGGAAATATATATACCATGCTCAAGGATAAGAAGAATTAACATTGTTAAAATATCCATTCTACCCAATTTCTATCAAAATACCAATGACATATTTCATAGAACTAGGACAAGTAATCCAGAAATTTATATGGAGCCAGAAAAGACTCTGAATAGCTACAGCAATCTTAAGAAAGAAGAACAAAGTTGGAGGAATCACACTGCCTGAAATCAGACTATACTGCAGGGCTGTAGCATGGTAATGGCATAAAACAGACATAGAGATCAATAGAACAGAACAGAGCCCAGAAGCAAACCCACACCTATATGGTCAATTAATATTTGACAGAGGAGGCAAGAACACATGACAGGATAAAGACAGTCTGTTAAATAAATGGTACTGGGAAGACTGGAGAGATACAATGCAAGAAAATGAAAGTAGACCACCTTCTTATACCACATACTGTAGGAATTTATCCATTTTATCAAGATTATTCAATTTGTTGTCATATAGTTATTCACAATATTTTCTTATAATCCCTTGTATTTCTGTGGTGTTACTTTTCCTTCATTTCTGATTTTATTTGGGTCCTACCTTTTTTTTCTTGATGAGTCTGATTAAAGATTTTATCAATCTTGTTTATCTTTTCAAAGAACTAGCTCTTGCTTTCATTGATCTGGGTTGGTGAACACGTGGACCTTCATAAGGAAGCAGTATGCTTGGAGAGGACACGGAAGCTCTGCACCCTTTCCTCATACCTTGCCCCGTTCATCTCCTCTATCTGACTGTTACAGAGTTACAGTCTTTTATAATAATCTGGTCATCTAGGGAGTCACATGTTTTTCTGAGTTCTGTGAGCTGCTCTGGCAAATTAGCTGAATCCAAGGAGGGGGTCGTGGGAAACTCTGATCTATAGCAGTTGATCAGATGATAAATTGGGCATTTCACTGATGCCTGAAGTGGATGGGGAGACAGTCTTGTGAGACTGAGCCCTTAACCTATGAATCTGATGCTGTTTCCAGGTAGGACACTCAGCTGATGTCTGAGAATTGCTTGGTGTTGGTGTGGGGACTGCTCCTCCCACCCCCAATACACACATTGGAATTGGGTGCAGAACTTTTAATATCTTATGGGCAAAAATAACTTGAAAACAATATTGTTGATATTGGTGAGTATAATAAGAGTATGTGTTTATGTTTACAAATAGAGTTCTTTTTTTTTTTTAGATATATGTTCTGAAATATGGAGGAAATGATATGATATCTGGAATTTTCTTTAGCTTGCCCTAGTGCAAGAGATGTGGGAGTTTGTATTAATGTGCTCAGCCTCCTATAATAAAGCACCACAAACTGTATAGCTTAAAACAACAGAAATTTACTGTCTCCCAGTTCTGGAGGCTAGAAGTCCAAAATCGGTATTGTCAGGACCAGGCTCCCTCTGAGGCTTTGGGTAGAATCCTTCCTTGTCCCTCCCCAGCTTAGGGTGGTGGCCAGCAGTCCTTTTGCCTTGGCTTGTGGTCGTATCACTGCAGTCTTTGCTTCTGTTATCACTTAGTGTTCTCCATGAATGTCTTCACATGGCCTTCTTTCTTTGCAGGCCTGTGTCCAAATTTTCCCATTTTATAAGAACACCAGTCATATTGGGTTAGGACGCATCTTAACGACGCCTTTTTACAAGAACACCAGTCATATTGGATTAGGACCCATCTTAATGACCTCTTTATAGATTAAATCTGCAAAGATAATATTTCCAAATAAGGTCACATCGTGAGTTACTGGAAGTTAGGACTTCAACATACCCTTCTTAGGTGACAGAATTCAATCCATAACAAGGTAATAAATGAGACAGTATTAGTGCTTGTTGAAGCTGGAGTTTGGCTTGGAGACAAATTGTACAATTCATTCTGCTTTTGTATATGTTAAACATTTTCTGTAATAAAAAGTTTAAAAATTGGAATTCTATCAACAACAAAATTTCTAAAACAGCATTACTCATTTTCAGCAATACAAACATTGAAGAGGATGTTTACAAATATGTAATGCTACCTCTTATGATGGTGTTATGTAGGGTTCCAGCATGTAGCTCCCTCAGTGATCTGAGTTTAAAACTTGTGAGACTGCAAATGTATATGACATGTTTATAGCAATAATTTTGAATCTGACCAACTATAGGATAAGGGAAGGTGGGATACTTGAGGAAATAAGTCTGGAAAGCTGGCTTGGGTTCAGAGATTTTGATGTTGCCTTCAGCCCTCGCATTACCCCTCCATCTACGACTGGTCCTTTAAAATCCCTACTTAGTTGTTTCCTCCCAAACACTCTAACCACTGCCTGTATCCCTTCCCTGCCTACACTTTCCACTCTCTACGGGTAATTTAGATGCTATTCTAAGCTCACTTTCTCATCCATTTCTACCTTATGTTTTGTTGTAGAAATTATCACATTATGATGCAGTCACCTATTTCTTGTCTCTTTGTCTCTAATGCCAAACTAAACTTGGAGAAATTAACTGTTTTTGTTTTTGTTTTTTTTGTCAATGGATCTAGCATATCTTGTGGATCACCAAAGCCTAGGGTAGAGCCTGGCACATTACAGATTTTTGAATACTCGATGAATGAATTAAATAAGGAATAGCCAGTGGTTTTTGAAACAATAAGAGGAGTACTATGTAAGTAAGAGGGAGAAATCCAGTGGGAAATAATACTGGAAAGGTGAGAAAAAGGATTAAATTGAGAGCAACAATAGTCACTATAGAGTAAGGAGATATTGAACTTGGATGTATTAATGATGGTTGTTTGAGACATCTTAGTGATGAGATTTTTAAAAATCTGATACTGAGTAGATTTGGAATACGGGAAAGAGAAGACTGAGATGAAACTAAGAATTTATGGCAAAGTAACTGAAAAGGTTATGATGCGATTTAGAACTGAGAAACAGAAGAAAGTTTGATAAGGAATTCACTGGGTTCAGGTTTGGACAGGCTGCATTTGAAAAGAAAGATGCTCAAATGGAAAATCTAACAGGCAGTTGGAAATGCCTCAGTAATGTGTTTTGAGAAGAGCCAGTGTAGTCATTCATTTACAAGATGTGGGAGTGGACCATCAAGGGAGAAAAGGTAGTGTAAACTTCTGACCTAAGTCTTAACCTTATTGATGAGGCAGCTTGGGCCCAGGCTTGATTCTGGAAGGGAGCAGAAGTTAAACTGCACTTCAGGAAACAGATCTGTTGTCTGTAGAAAACTTGTAAGTAGATCAGAAGGAACAATTAGAATGTCCACAATTTAGGACTCCTGTGACTTAATGGGGAAACACAACTTCAAGACCAAGGTGTTGGCACTTTGGAGTAGAGTTGGGATGTGGTTACCAGTATTGGTACGGACCATTGTAGCTGTAATCACTTCCATTAAAAAATAAAATCACCCCAGGTTGTATTTCTCTATATTCCTTTCAACGGAAATTTTCAGAAATGTTTCTGTACCTTATGGTGTTTGTTTGTTTGTTTGTTTTACCTCCCATTATTTCTTCTCTGTATGCCAGAGGGATTTTCTTCCTTATTATTCTACAACAGGCACAGCTATTAAGTCCCATGTTGGCACAATCAGGATGAAATTTTTAGTTCTCAGATTATTTGCCAAAGCTGATCACTCCTCCCCAAAGTACTTTTTTTCCTTTGGCTTCTGGAACGCATTCTCTTCTGAGTTTCTTTCTTTTCTTTATCTCTAATGTTGCAGTGTCTAAGTGCTTTCTTTTAGTTCTTTGGCTTTAAATAAAACTTACCTACAGATGACTTCCAAATACCTAACTATAGCTGTGACCTTTTCTCAGATCTCCAAAATAATATTATCAACCAAGTGCTTCAGTGTCTTCTTTTAGAGTCTGCTAAGGCATCTCATCCATAACTGACCGGAAACAGAATCTCCCCGCTCAGACTTACCCACTGCCTGGTCCTCCCCTTCTCATTAACTTGTGCCAGCATTCATCATTTTCCGGCTAGAAATCTAGGAGTGACCCTAGCATTTTTATTCCCTCTCAGCACCCAACCTGCAGTACATCAGCAAGTCCAGTGCTGTTAGTACTTCCTTAATGGTGTATCCTGATGAAATTGTCTGTACCTGGGCCCCTTTCTCACCTCCCTGCGTACAGTAACCTCTTAAGTGGTTTCCCTTCTTCCTGTTTCCACTTGTGCCCTGCCCTTCTGTTCTCTGCATAGTAGCTACCTTGAGCATGCAATTTCCCTGTGGCTTTCTGTCACGCTTAGAATAAAAGTCCAGTCCTTACTATAACATATGAGTGCTTAATATGATTGGCCCCTACCTTTTGCTCCAGTCTCGTTTACCCTTTTCCCTCGTAATTACTGCACTTGAGCAACACAGCTTCTTTGCTGTTCCTCTGAAATCACCACGCTTTAGTGTTTTCTGTTTTCTTTGCCTTGGAACCTCTGTCTTCACATATCTGTATGGCTTTATTTATTTACTTATTGTCACTTCATTTTCCTCCTTCCCCTCAGCACTCACATACACACATACCGAAGTATAAGTTCCAGAACTCTTAGTTATCACATTGTCTGCATGCCCTAGAACGTTACCTGGCCCATAGTAGGCACTTAATAACTCTTTGTTAATGGAAAGGATGTTTACAGCACATGCAAAGATAAATATGAAAAAAATGGAGTGGCTCAGAAACTGCACATAGTTCAGCATACCTGACGAAACCGGGGGAGGGAGATGACAAGGGTGGACAAAGGTCAGATTGTGAAATACCATGATCACCATGTTAAGTACATGACCTTACATACAAATCGATGAAAGATTAATTGGAAGTTGGTGACATGATAAGATACTGATTTTAGGAAGATTACTCTGGCTACAGTGTGGAAACTGAATTGGCAGACAGCAAGACTCAAGACAGGGACTAGTTAGGAGACTGCGGGAGGGTGCAGTAAAGCGTGGGGAACAAAATACCACTTAGGTACCTGTGCCCAAATGCTCAGGGCTCTAGTAAAGGTGTTGGCCACAAAACTGCAGTCTTTACATACAGGCCCTAAGGCAAGATCTCTAACTTTACCTTATTACAGGCTAAAATCCAAACTGCAGAATCTTACAAAATATGCTGAACCTAGAACCAGTGGCTGATACAGTCACTGGAGAAAGTACTCCAGTTTCTTGTGTGTATGTGACCACCTTCCAAACTTTCACCCAAGTAATGTATTGAAATTTGATCATTTAATTTATCAAGACTTAGATGGAAAAAGAGTGAGGAAGTTGTTGGGCAGAATGTAAAAAACTCCTCTTTGCCTTACAATAAGTAGTAAAGATGTGGGTGCATATACAATTAGTCAAGGAGGGAGTGTAAAGTGGAAAAAAAAAACAAACCCAAACCCTAGGGAATACTAGTTTTAAAGAGGGAACAGAAAAAGTTATCCATAAAGGAAACAAGTGAATACTGGTAGAAAAGAGGAAAGGATAATACATTATGTTCACCAAGCAGAGAGAATATGTACCTAGGTAAGGGAGTTAATGTCAGATAGGAATCTCAAATACAATGAGATGCAAAGGAGCCCTTTAAATGGTTACGTCTAACCGAGGAGAAAATGCCAAGCCATGTGCACAACCACTCCCTGGCAAAATTTAATATTCAATGAGTTGTGTTACCCAATTTTAATATTTATTGAAATAAATTATTTTTAAAAAGATTTTATTTGTAGAAAGCGAAAGGGATGGAGAAAGGGAGCAAAACATCAGTTTGGGAGAGAAACATTGATTGGTTTCCTGTCTCGGGAACTGAACCAGTGACCTTTCAGTCTGCAAGACAACACCCAACCTACTGAGCTACACCAGTCAGGGCAAAAATCAGTTCTTTCTTTACCACTCTATCGCATTCGTTCTTTTTCACCTTTTTATATTTATACCTACCTTATTCTTTTTTAAAATTTATTTTATTTTATTTTTTAGAGAGAGGAGAAAGTGGGAGAGAAACATCGATTGGCAGCCTTCTTTAGGTGACCTAACTTAGGGCCGAACCTACAGTCCAGGCATGTGCCCTGACTGGGAATCAAACCAACGACCTTTTGGTTTACAGAACAATGTACAACCAATTGAGCTACACTGGCCAGGGCTATGCTTTCCTTATTCTTCATTTTTGACTCTTTTTCTACCTTGCTTGCACAGTCTTCTACTTGATTCATAAGCAAGCCTGCCTTCCTAGCTTGCAACTTTTGGCTTCATGTCTACCTGTGACTCTGTGTAGTAATTCAATAATGCCTTCCTGTTTGAACTGGCCCTGGAACCCTCTTATTGCTGTGTAATGCGCTGATCTGTAAGGCAACTTCTACAAGTTTTTGAATCGTGTGTGTGTATGAAAATAGATAAGTAATTGGTACTATCTGACATTTTTCAAATTAGGAATATCAGTAAAATGTTTAAGGAAGATCAGTAAAATGTTTTGTATATATTTTGGATGCCATCAGGAAGATCTAGAGGTAAATAAGCCATGCTAGTCTGTTTGCGAAGAGCCCTTACGGGAGAAAAGGAAAATGACATATTGAGATGTATAATGTTTTCAAGATGCTGGTAAGTGCTATAATAAGGGGAATGAACTACGGAGACTCAGAGTCAAGAAAAGACTCAGAGTTAATTTTTGAACTGAATCTAAAGGATATGAAGGAATTTGGCATGAGGGAAAGGACTGATTTTGCGGGTTAGGACTGATTACATAAAAGAGAAATGTCATGAAGATAATTTAGGAGTCTATCATGGGCTTTGGACTCTGACTCCACACGCCTTTCCCAATTCATGCTTTCCTTTCTCCATTCACTAGTTATCCTGGTCACTGTTACACTTGCCCTCATCTAAGTAGATTTGTTTTATTATTTTTTTCTACCCTAGTACTTCAGCTGTCATTTATTATTTGTCTATACTGCTTGAATTTCCTAAAATTTCCCTTTTAACTATTTTTTTGGGCAGATACAAAGGTCTTATTTAAATATCATCAATATTTATTCTACACATTTTTGTTTCTGTAGCCAAATGCTATATTGCGTGAAACATCTTTTTTTTTCCTCCCCCCTCCAGGATGGAAGAGCAGTCATAAAACCACAAAGTCAACTCAAACGCAAGATTCTTCATTTCAGGAGCTGATAATGAAAAGATCCAAAAGGAATGGACCTTGGGACTTCAAACCAGAAAATCCCTGCATATATCAAAACAGATTAGAGAGAAAGCAGAAGAAAAAAGAGAGTGTTCAGATATTTTCAGTCACCCAGAAAAGCATTCTTACTGTAGAAAGAAGACATAAAAATACTGAATTTGGTCAAGACTTCAGCCCAAAGTCAGTCCTTATTAGGCAGCAGATGGTTCCTAGTGAAAAAACACCACCAAAATGTGAAATACAAGGAAACAGCTTCAAACAGAATTTAAATTTACTTAATCAACCAAAAAGCAACACAGCAGAGAAACGCTATAAATGTAGTATATGTGAGAAAACCTTTATTAACACTTCATCCCTTCGTAAGCATGAGAAAAACCATAGTGGAGAGAAATTATTTAAGTGTAAAGAATGTTCAAAAGCCTTTAACCAAAGTTCAGCTCTTATTCAGCATCAAATAACACATACTGGAGAGAAACCCTATGTATGTAAAGAATGTGGGAAAGCCTTTACTCTTAGTACATCCCTTTATAAACATCTAAGAACACATACTGTGGAGAAATCCTACAGGTGTAAAGAATGTGGTAAATCTTTCAGTCGAAGGTCAGGCCTTTTTATACATCAAAAAATTCATGCTAGAGAAAACCCCTATAAATATAATCCAGGTAGGAAATCATCTAATTGCAGCACATCTCTTCCTGGGTGTCAGAGAATCCATTCCAGAAAGAAGTCCTATTTATGTAATGAATGTGGCAACACCTTTAAGTCTAGCTCATCCCTTCGTTATCATCAGAGGATTCACACAGGAGAGAAGCCTTTCAAATGTAGCGAATGTGGGCGAGCCTTTAGTCAGAGTGCATCTCTTATTCAACATGAAAGAATTCACACTGGTGAAAAGCCCTACAGATGTAATGAATGTGGAAAAGGCTTCACTTCTATTTCACGACTTAATAGACACCGAATAATTCATACTGGTGAGAAGTTTTATAATTGTAATGAATGTGGTAAGGCCTTAAGTTCCCACTCAACACTTATTATTCATGAAAGAATTCATACTGGAGAGAAACCATGTAAATGTAAAGTGTGTGGGAAAGCCTTCAGACAAAGTTCAGCGCTCATTCAACATCAGAGAATGCATACTGGAGAAAGACCCTATAAATGTAATGAGTGTGGGAAAACGTTCAGGTGTAATTCATCCCTTAGTAATCATCAGAGGATTCATACTGGAGAGAAACCCTATCGATGTGAGGAATGTGGGATATCTTTTGGCCAAAGTTCGGCTCTCATTCAGCATCGGAGGATTCACACAGGAGAGAAACCCTTTAAATGTAACACATGTGGGAAGACTTTCAGACAAAGCTCATCACGTATCGCCCATCAGAGAATTCATACTGGAGAGAAACCTTATGAATGTAGTACATGTGGGAAACTTTTCAACCACAGGTCATCTCTTACTAATCATTATAAAATTCATATTGAAGAGAGCTCCTAGAAAGTAGACTTACATGTGTGAAAGCCTTAAACCAAAGCTTACCAGAATATATGACAGTGGTGGAATAAATGTAATGGGTACATAAAAACCTTTCTATAATTTAGTCATCAGATATTAAATTCCAAGGATAAATCTTGACTACATAAAAGATAATGAGGAAAGTGGAAGTGTTCATGTCTGTCAGACACTTTAAAAATAACCTGAAATGAATTCACAACAGGAGCATTGACTTTGGGCAGTTGTAAGATAAAAGAACTGTTTTATCTCTACAGCAGTGCACACTAGATACCATATGTGATTGTCAGTAACATATGGGCCATGGGGTGGAATGTGTACACTGGAGTTCTCATTTTTAAAAAACTATAAACTGGTAATACTTTTTAATGGCATATAAAAGATATGATCTAAGAAATTATACACTTTTAGAGAGACGGACCAAATAAAAGATAAAAAACTGTAAACTACCTCTCAGTTTCTGGGGTTTGTCCTTTTCCTGACCTGATGTCAAACTTTGTGCATGGATTTCATTTTAAAAACAGAAATAAAAGTCTGTTTTCTTCCTTTGTTCTAGTAATTGCTATGAGTTGGGCATTTTCTACCCAATTTGTAATTCTGTTCTCGGAATATTTTTCTCTAAAGTTATTTGTTGTGAAACTGTACCTGCCTTACACTGTGAGCTTTCATCTTAGATATATTAGGTGGAAAAACTAACAATTATTTCAAGCTTAAAGCTATTAATATATATATAAATTTGCATCAGAGGAATTGTCAAAAGTTTCATGAATCTTAACACCTGTGTCAAAATATTGAAAGCAACATCAATAGTTTCATTATATAAAAAAATATGTTATCTTACTTTGTGTTCTATAGTGTTGAGCAATTTCAGGAAAACAAAAGGAGTACTTCTAAACAACTCAGTTTTTTGTTTGTTTGTTTGTGTTAAATCCTGGCTTTGGCACAGATATTATATTGCATGGCTGAGAGGTTTAAGAAGACAGGCCTTAGGGAAGCCATGAATTGGGGGAATTGGGGAATTCAAGATTTAGCAGATGAGTAAGCAAATGATGTCACAGTATGTAAATATAGTTCTTTTAACAGGCCAGCAGGTAATTTGGGACAATATGTTGCAATGCAGGAATATGTTGCAATGCAGGAATATACAGGAATATGTTGGGCAGAATGAAGAACGAGGAAATTGAACCTAACCCAGCAAACCTGGAAATGTGAGAGAATCCTTTCCAGGGTCAGTGACGCCTGAGCCAGGATTTGAAAAAAAGAGTAAGAACTCTCCAGAGGGTGAGATAAGCATTTCAAATAAGACGAAACTGCAAGTGTAATGGCAGCTTTGTGGAAACTCAAGAACAGAACTAATGAGCAAGAGAATGACATGTTAAACATTAAGCAGAAGGTGGAGGCCACATAACAAAAGTCCTAGATGCCATGCTAAGAAGTTTGCATTTTATTCTGAAATTGATGAAATCAAGGATTTTAAGCAAGGGAAAAGGTTCTGGCAATGTGGAGGACAAAGAAGCCTGAATAGTTAAATACTGTGCCTCCTTGCATGACCACATTAACATTGCAATGAAGTTACAGAACAACCACCTTAAGACTAGCTGAGCAGCACTCCTAAGGATGTGAAGAAGAAACCACGTTGAGACTGGGAGGAGGGGCGGGGAGCGAAATGGTCTGGTCCCACACTTGTGTGGCAGTTAAGACTTAAGAGGGGTAGCTTTGCTGTGGAGGTCTCCACGAAGGACAGAAGTCCTAGCCTCACATCAGGCTCCCCAGCCTAGACTGCCAGTGCCAGAAAGAGTCCCCACAATATGTGGCTGTGAAAATCAGCAGGGATTCTGTCTCGGTAAGACATGGCAACTATAGCTCCCCCCTCCGCCTCTTTTTAAAAATTGTTTAAGTATAGTTGTCTCCATTTTCCCATCACTCTCCCCCGCCCCCACCAACCCCCACCTCCCACCCTCAATCCTACCGTGCTTTGGTTTGTCCATGGGTCCTTTATACATGTTCCTTGATGACCCTCCCACTTCTTTCCTCCATTAGCCCCCTCACCCCACCCCTCTGGTTACTGTCAGTTTGGTTCTTTATTTCAGTGTCTGGTTATATTTTGCTTGCTTGTTTGTTTTGTTGCCCTCTCAAAGGACCATGCATGGACTGTCTTCCTGGTAGACTCAATTGCTCTGAGCTCCAGTAGTGATGCAGCAGATCAAAAAGTGCCAAGGACATAAAAAGAGGAGACTGAATTGTCTGGCTTCAGGGCTAAGGATAAAGGACCAACTCTGTCCCAGACAGAAGTGTTGGCAGGCACCACTGTTCCTTTGTTGAGCTCTCTCCACAAACACAACAGATAGAAGCCATATCTGAGTCTTCATCGATTTGGCTAACACTGCTCTCTGCACATCTGTGATTCCTTGAGACTTCACCACACAACCCTCCCACCAGCCCAAACCTCTTTCAGTGGCTGTTCCTCACAAGCTGCTGTCCTTGGGATTTTCCTAAAATCTTTCAAAGGTCCAAAAGTCCCAAACAGGCAGTGTCTGGCCTTGGCATGCTCAGTACCTCTTGCTAAGTGACCCCAAGCCTGGCATTAGTAGCTACTGGCCTCCGTTCACAGCATAGGCAGCTACAAACCTCAGATTACTTGGTAGCTCCTGCCAGGTGGCCCCTGACCAGGCACAGGCAGCAGCTGACCTGGGTCTGTACCGGAAGTTCTCTCATGAGGCCCCAGAGCCAGCATACCTGATGGACAGCTTCAGACCACAGCAGAGCACTACCTAATTAGCGCCACAACACACCCTGAGTGTGAACTCAGCAGATGCTAGAGCCCTGCTAAAATAAATCTGATCCCTGGGGTAAGCTTCTGCACAACAGCTAGGCCAGTCTTCACAGCCAGATGGCCTCGGGGTCACCCCATCCACAAAACACCTACTCTATATAAGGCCACTCTTCCAAGATTGGGAGACATAGCAGATCTACCTAACATAGAAACAGAGAGAGGCAGCCAAAATGAGGGGACAAAAATGTCCCAAGTGAATGGACAAAACTTCAGGAAAACTAAAAATAAAGGTAAGCAATCTATTAAATGTAGAGTTCAGAACACTGATAATATGGATACTCAGTGAACTTAGGGGAAGAACAGATCAACTCAATGAGAATTTACACAAAGAAACCATAAAAAGACAAAACCAACATGAAAAATGCAATACCTAAAATGAATACATCGGAATCAACAGCAGATTACATGAGAAAAAAGACCTGTTGAAACTGCAGTATGAAGCAATATCAAAAACAATGGAAAGTCAATATAAGTCAGAATATATGAGTACTAACCACAAAAACTAACAGAAATGTGAATAACAACTATAAAGATACAAAGTTATAAATTTTCTGATTAATAGATGTAAGTGAAAATAAAATAATCACAACAGAACCTGTAATTGTTGTCCATACTGTATCTCATCACCATCATTTTCATCACCATGAATCTTTTCTTAACAAAATACTAACCAAACATACCAGGCATATTTTCTAACTCTAAAATTGCAAATGAATTTTGAAGTGCCACGGTAAAATACTGCAATAATATAAAACTCAATAGCTAGTTTATCACAGAAATTATTAAGGCTCTAAAGTGCCTTAGACTAAGACTAAGTCTAAGACTAACAGACTAAGATATAAGTGATACAATGCAGAAAAATATTTCCCTTTGCTTGTGCAATGTTTTTCTCATGAAAAAGTCTTGCTTAGAAGACTGTTACAAGTAAAATCCCTTTCAGATAAAACATAAGAAACAATGTAAAATTTTTTTTGCAGAAATTTACTTATTGAGTTAATGAGGAAAATGCCCTGATTTGGGTAAATTATACAAATACAAATATTAATGGATGTGCAAAATTCCAAACCATTGATTCAAAGTTGAAACAAAATCTAGAGGACTTAATGGAATGTGTTGGTGACCCTGCCCGTATTCTGCATTTTTGCATAATCCTGTATAGACATCTGTTATCGTTTCTATTGATACTGGTGTAATTAATTACTTCAGCATTTAAGCATTTAAGCAGTTAAAGGATTTTTGTGATTTGGTTTGCATTTAATAACGTTCAATGCTCCAGCAATCAAAAACTTGGTTGGACTCCCAGTTTTAGCTACAACATGGAAATAGCATGGAAGTCATCACTCCTTACAATGAGAAAAACCTGGACAAACTGAAAATCAATGGCTTTTTTCTTCTTGAGAACTGAAGTCGCTGGGCAAATTGCAACACTGAAAAGGGGAGAGATAGGCATACCCAGAAGACAGCAAGATCTGCATAGCTTGAACAGAAGCTGCTGTAGTCATAACCAGGTACAAACATTTAAATGGTAAGTTTAATGAATTGGTAGAGGTTGAGTGAGGACTATTGTGGGAGTGAGAAATTCTTGGGGGCCGCGGTCTTAAGGGATCTCACATTTCCATCACCATTAGCTCCAAAAATCCCTTCATATTTATATGGTGGTGACCTGAAAAATACCCCCTCAGGGCTCTGGCAGGGAAAGGATAACCATTGTGAGACACACCCAGAGTCAACTTTACCAAAAAGTCCACCTTTCCACAGTGGTGTGAGACATGGAAGCAAATTCTCCCTTCTCTCAGGGTGGGGAGAAGACAATGGCTTGCCAGCTGGCCAAAAAGACTCCTATTTCTTGGTGTCTCCATGTGCATATTTGGGATTGAATTGGCACCCCACCAGCCCTGTGCATATTTTTCTATAACTCTTATTATAGTAATATATATATAACAAAACTTAATATTTGAATCATCCTTAAGTGTACAATTCAATGGCATTAAGTACAATTATATTGTTTCACAACCATCATCAGTATCCATCTTCAGAACTTTTTATCAACCCAAGCTGAAAGTCTTTACCCATTAAACAATAACCACCCATTACCCCTCCCTTCAGCCCATGGTAACTACCATTATACCTTCTGTATCTATGAACTTAACTATTCTAGGTACCACATATACATGAAATCGTACAGTATTTGTCCTTTTGTGCCTGGCTTATTTCATTAAGTATGATGTTTCCAGGGTTCATGAATGTTGTAATGTATCAGAATTCCTTTTTAAGGCTAATAATATTCCATTGCATGTATATACCACATTTTGTTTATCTACTCACACATCATTTTTCATAACTTTTTAAAAAATTTTAATTTATAGTTTACATTCAATATTATTTTGTATTAGTTTTAGATGGACAGCATAGTGGTTAGACAAAGTGGTCCCCCTGATATTTAAAGTACCCACCTGGCATGGTACATAGTTATTAAAATATTATTGACTATACTCCCTGAGCTATAGTTTACATCCCCATAATTATTTTGTAACAGTTGTACTTCTTAATCCCTCCATCTTTTTCACCCAGCCCCCAATGCCCCTTCTTCTCTGGCAACCATCAATCTGTTTTCTGTATGCTTCTGTCACTGTTGTGTTTGTTTATTTATTTTGTTCTTCAGGGTCCACATGAAATCATATGGTATTTGTCTTTCTCTGACTGACTTCACTCAGCATAATACCCTCTAGATCCATCCATGTTGTTGCAAACTATAAGGTGTCATTCTTTTTTATGGCTGAGTCATATTTCATTGTATATATGTACCACTTTTTTATTCACTTGTCTATCCATGGGCACTTGGGTTGCTTCCATATCTTGGCCATTGTAATAATACTACAATGAACATAGGGGTGCAAATATTCTTTCGAATTAATGTTTTGGGTTTCTTTGGGTATGCACCCAGAAATGGGGAGAAGATATTCTCCAATGATGTATCCCATAAGCAGTTAAGAGCATAGACTGATGTAGCCGCTGTGGAAAACAGTATGGGGTTTCCTCAAAAAATTAAAAATGTAACTTCCTTTTGATCCAGCAATTTCATTTTTGGATATATATCCTAAGAATCTGAAACACCAATTCGAAAGAATGTATACACCCCTATGTTCACAACAGCATTATTTACGGTAGCCAAAATCTGGCCCAAGTACCCATCAGTAGGTGAATAGATGAAAAAGCTGTGGTATATTTACATAATGGAATACTACATGGATGATTAATGATGTTGAGCATTTTTTCATGTGTCTATGGGCCATCTGTATGTCCTCTTTGGGGAAGTGCCTGTTAAAGTCCTTTGCCCACTTTTTAATTGGGTCGTTTGTCTTTCTGGTCTTGAGTTGTATAAGTTCTTTATATATTTTGAAAATTAACTGCTTATCACTTGTGTCATCAGTGAATATGTTCTCCCATACCACTAGGTTCCCTTCTTATTTTGTTGATGCTTTCTTTTGCTTTGCAGAAGCTTTTTAATTTGAGGTACTTTCAATGGTTTATTTTTTCCTTTGTTTCCCTTGCCCTAGGAGATGTATTGGCAAAAATATTGTTGCACGAGATGTCTAAAATTTTACTGCCTATGTTTTCTTCTAGGATTTTTATGGTTTAGCGACTTACATTTAAGTCTTTAATCCATTTTGAGTTTATTCTTGTGTATGGTGTCAGTTAGTGGTCTGGTTTTTTTTTCATGTACTGGTCCAATTTTCCCAGCACCATTTATTGAAAAGACTGTCTTTACTCCACTGTATGATCTTGCTTCCTTTATCAAATATTAATTGAACAAATAGGCATGGGTTGATTTCTAGGTTCTCTGTTCCCTTCCATTGATCTATTATATTTTGATATACAAAGGTGTTGTTTGATTACAAAGGCCTTGTGGTATAGTTTGATTTCAGGTATTGTGATACCTTCAACTTCATTTTTCTTTCTCAAGATTGCTGGGGCTATTTATAATCTTTTTTGGTTCTATAAAAATCATTGGAATAATTGTTCTAGATCTGTGAAATGTGCCATAGGTATTTTAATAAGAATTGCATTGAGCAATTCTGGTGTTACTCAGTGGATTGAGTGCCAGCCTGCAAACCAAAGGGTCGCCTGTTCGATTCCCAGTCAGGGCACGTGCCTGGTATCAGTAGGGGGTACACAAGAGGCAACCACACATTGATGTTTCTCTTTCTCTCTCCCTTCCCCTCTCTAAAAACTAACAAAATCTTTAAAACAAAAGAATTGCATTGTATTTATAGATTGCTTTGGGTAGAATGGACATTTTAATGATGTTAAGTCTTTCAATCTAGGAACATGGTATATACTTCCACTCTTCCAAAGAGGACATATGGATGGTTGATAGACATATGCAAAGATGCTCAACACCACTAATCATCAGAGAAATGAAAATTAAAACCATAATGAGATGTCACCTCACACCTGCCAAAATGTCTATCATCAGTAAATCAACAAACAACAAATGCTGACAAGGATGTGGAGGAAAGGGAACCCTAGAGCACTGTTGGTGGGAGCACAGACTGGTGCAGCCACTGTGGAAAACAGTTTGGAGTTTCCTAAAAACAGCAAAAAAGGAACTGCTGTTTGACCCAGTGATTCCACTTCTGGAAATATACCCTAAGAACCCTGAAACACCAATCAGAAGAATATATGCACCCCTATGTTCATAGCAGTGCTATTTATAATAGCCAAGAGATCTTGAAAGAGTCCATCAGTAGATGAGTGGATAGAAAAGCTTTGGGACATTTACACAATGGAATAGCAGGTATAAAAAAAAGGGAACTCTTACCCTTTGCGGCTGCATGAATGGACTTGGAGATTATTATGCTAAGTGAAATAAACCAGTCAGAGAAAGACAGATAGCATATGATCTCACGTAAATGTGGAATGTAATGAACAAAATAAACTGACAAACAAAACAGAACCAGAGGTGTGGTCACACATGGAACAGAATGACATCGCAGAAGGGAAAGCGGTGGGGAGGAGACTGGAAGAAATTAGCCCAAGAACATATATGCATATATGTTAGCCCATGGATGCAGGCAACAAGATAATGAAAGCCAGGTGGGGGGCAGGGGCTCTGTGGAGGAGGGCAAAGTGAGGGCAATGGGGGAAATCTGTGACAGTGTCCAAAAATAAATAAATAAATATAAAAGTTGCTAAGAGTAAGTAGACCTTAATTAAACTTCCTTATGAGAAGAAAAAAAAAATCCTATGTGGTGATGGATCTTAATTAGACTTATGGTAATCATTTCACAACATACACACATATCAAGTAATTATCTCATGTGCCTGAAACTAATATGGTATATGTTAATTATACCTCAGTTTTTAAAAATACCACTGTACTTTTCCAACAGGAGCATCAGTGTCTTCAATTGTCCCAAAGCAAAAACAATCCAACAGTTCATAAATGTGGGACATAGTCATAGAATAGCTCATGTCCTACAAAAAATCACACAACCAGGCCTCTTCATATTCAATAAATATTTAATTAATCTGGGTTGTTGTACCCACTGAACTCTAATTTGAACTATCATCCTGATAAATCATCTGTCTAGTCAGGCTAGTGTTTTATGATCTAGGTCATTGTACCTCAATCTTCCAGTTCTCCTGTTTGGCTTGACAGAATGTGTGATTGCAAGTTGTTCAAGTGTTAATTTATTTTTAAAAAATTTCCTGCGAGATCCTTTCTGCTCATTCTTTTTAAGATGAAAGATTATGTAAGTAAAATTTTATGTTAGCTCTGTTTCCATTTATGAATATGTATCTGTGCATAATAATGTTATACATATACATAGATATATATGCATATATAGGCATATGATGTGTCCTTCAGAGGAGCCATAAAAAGCTTTGCATTATTTATGCAAATACATGGCTATATATATTATATGCTATATGCAACTCTTAAAAATGAAGAAAAAACACCCAAAGATTTATAACTCACTGAAAGCCTTCAGTTTTTTAAAAATATTTTATTTTATATTTTTAAAGTATATTTTATTGATTATGCTGTTACAACTGTCCCATTTTTTTCTCCCCTTTACTCCCCTCTGCCCTGCACCCCATTTTTCCCACCAGCATTACCCTCCCTCCACCAGTTCATGTCCATGGGTCGTACATATAAGTTCTTTGGCTTCTCCATTTCCTATACTATTTTTCGCCTCCCCCTGTCTATTTTGTACCTACCACATATGCTTCTTGTTCCCTGTACCTTTTCCCCCATTCTCCACCCTCCCCCTCCCCGCTGATAACCCTCCATGTGATCTCCATTTCTGTGATTCTGTTCCTGTGCTAGTTGTTTGCTTAGTTTGGTTTTTTTGTTTGTTTGTTTGTTTTTAGGTTCAGTTGTTGATAGTTGTGAGTTTGTTATCATTCTACTGTTCTGATCATCTTCTTTTTCTTAGATAAGTCTCTGTAACATTTCATATAATAAGGTGATGATGAACTCCTTTAGCTTTACCTTATCTGGGAAGCACTTTATCTGCCCTTCCATCCTAAATGATAGCTTTGCCAGATAGAATAATCTTGGATATAGGTCCTTGCCCTTCATGACTTTGAATACTTCTTTCCAACCCCTTCTTGCCTGTAAGGTTCTTTGGAGAAATCAGCTGATAGTCTTATAGGAACTTCTTTGTATGTAACTGTCTCCATTTCTCTTGCTGCTTTTTCCCACCTCTGGCTGGTGTGGCTAAGTGGATTGAGTGCTTGCCTGTGAACCAAAGAGTTGCCAGTTCAATTCCCAGTCAGGGCACATGCCTGGGGTGTGGGCCAGGTCCCCAGTCGGGGGTGCTTGAGGGGCAACCACGCATTGATGTTTCTCTCCCTCTCTTTCTCCCTCCCTTCCCCTCTCTAAAAATAAATAAATAAAATCTTTAAAAAAAAGATTCCTTATCCTTAATCTTGGATAATGTAATTATGATGTGCTTTGGTGTGTGCTTCCTTGGGTCCAACTTCTTCAGGACTCTCTGAGCTTCCTGGACTTCCTGGAAGTCTCTTTCCTTTGCCAGACTGGGCAAGTTCTCCTTCATTATTTTCTCAAATAAGTTTCCAATTTCTTGCTCTTCCTCTTCTCCTTCTGGCACCCCTGTGATTTGAATGTTGGAATATTTGAAGTTGTCCTTGAGGTTGGTAGGCCTCTCCTCATTTTTTGAATTCTTGTTTCTTCATTCTGTTCTGGTTGAATGTTTATTTCTTCCTTCTGCTCCAAATCATTGATTTGAGTCCCGGTTTCCTTCCCTTCACTGTTGGTTGCCTGTATATTTTCCTTTATTTCATTTGCACAGCCTTCACTTTTTTCTCTATTTTGCAACCATACTGAACCATTCCTGTGAGCATCCTGATTACCAGTGTTTTGAATTCTGCATCTGATAGGTTGACTATCTCTTCATCGCTTAGTTCCTTTTTTGGAGTTTTGATCTGTTCTTTCATTTGGACCATATTTCTTTGTCTCGGTGCACCTGTTACATTGTAAGGGACAGAACCTTAGATATTTGCCAGGGTGGAGCAACTCACATAGCTCCATTGTGGCACCGTATGTGGGGGAGAGGTCAGAGAGGGAATAATGTCACCTGCTCAGTTCTTATGGCTTTCAGTCACTTCCCCTGCTATCCACAAGCAAATTGGGCCCTCCTCATGCTGATCCCTGGGTGGGTGGATTTGTATATGTTCTGGGACCCTGTGGGTCTCTCCAAGGAATATTCCTATGAGGCTGGGACTTTCTCTCACCACCACAACTCCCACAAGTTTTTACAGTGAGGGAGGCTTTCTTTTCCCACACTGGAATCCTGGCCTGCATGGTGTGTTGCACTCCCCAGTTGTTCCTCCTGGTTGTTTTACCTGCATGCAAATGCGGGACCACCCCATCAGCCAGCTGCTGTCTCGCCCACCCAGCCCTCCAGCCACCACCTTACCAGTCTGTTTCTTCTTTAACTCCTTGGTTGTCGGACTTCCACACAGTTCAATTTTCTGGCAGTTCTGATTCTTTTTGTTTTTAAATGTGTTATTGCCCTTCTTTTGTTTGTGTGAGGAGTAAGGGTGTATCTACCTACACCTCCAACTTGGCCAGGAGTCCTATTTTATTTTATTTTTAGAGAAAGGGAAAAAGAGGGAGAAAGAGTGGGAGAGAAACATCAATGTGAGGTTGTGTCTCAAGCACCCCCTACTGGTTACCTGTCCTGCAACTCAGGCATGTGCCCTGCCTGGGAATCGAACTGGGACCCTTTGGTTCATAAGCTAGCACTCAATCCTCTGAGCCAGACCAACCAGGCAGCCTTCAGTTTTTTATTTCATGCAATAGAGTTTATTGACTTATTATATATGAGAGAATTATTATCATAAACTCCTGTGTTTTTCTTTCTATAATCCTTATCTAAAAACCTTCTCTTTATCAGTCACAGATACCTAGTGATATAGGATGGTCAAAGCTGGGATGCAGAGAGAAATAATCATTGTCAGCCTATATTCTTCAAAATGGCCTCTTTAAGCATATTTCAGAAACAAAAGCTGGTCAAGGCAAAGTATTTTATGAGTCACAGCTTAGTTTTCATAAGAAAAAAATAAGACAAATAGGAAAGAATGACCATAATAATACATGTTAAAAAGAAGTGAGGAAGATGCCAACTGCACGTAGGAAGTGGGCATGTAGCATGACATCAGAGAACCCCAGAGGGTCATGATATGAAGAGAAGCTTGGAGTTCCAAGGAAGCTAGATACAGCCTTGGACCTTTCAGCCTGCTAGTGATCATCTGGTACCACCTGTTTGGGCAGGTGACTTAGTGGTCCTCAGTCTTGTGACTGGCAACTACACAAAGCTGCATGCATCCTTTCAGCACATGTCAAACCAAAATGAGGTCCACACTTGTTAAAATTTGCTTCATCCATCTGAATTGGTCAGTTTTCAGTGGCACAGGACACTTTTGACATTTCCTCAAGGAAAAGTGAGGAGCCTTGTTGTGTGGAGAGAAATGTTGGTCAGGATCGGGGAGAAGGTAAATTGTGGAGAGACCAACCATTGATGTATGCACAAGTTTTTTTCTGTTGAAATCTGTGTCAAAATTCTATATATCCATGTTTGGGAGTACAGTTCTAGATACCATTAAAGCCTATGTCTGGTGATAGAATTCCTACCTCTAATTTGATAACCTCCTTTCATTCTACAAAGAATTTTTTAACTCTTGTGCATTTTCTTGTGTCTCTTCCTTGTCCTTTTTGCTCGTATGCTTTTCAAGCTATCTTGTCCCAAATTATTATTCCTCCATATGAGTTACCCAAATTTGTTGGTCAAAATGGAAAATACTTGTAATGTTATGAATTTATTTGTATTATCTACTGATCGCCTCTGGCATTTAACCCACAGGCAACGGAAGCCCACATTTCTTGGACATGCAGTGAAATAACCAGCACTGGATGTTTGATTCAATTGCCTACTTTTGGGGGTCTTTGAAATAATTATTTTAATATGTTGAAAAATCAACAAATGTTTACACCATACCAAATTCAGACTCTTCCATAAGCCCATAAAAATTTTTAAGCTTTCTGAAAGTGACATACATGTTTCGTTTATTATGAGAAAATCAATTTCTTCTTCCAGATATTAAGAGCCACTTTTATACTGAGGTGGAAATCGTAGTTCCATCTATGTTCATCTGAATCATCGCTGTGGTGGCAATGTTTTGGAAAAAAAGGAGTGAACGGGCAAGACAGAAGTGAGTGTAAGCTTGCAGGGTCCTCATTGGCTGGGCCGTGTCTCCATCTACTGTCTTCAGGTGTATTGTAATGAGATTTCCATGAGGTGGGTAAAGGAGGACCACGATGATGGAGAAAGGTTTCATAACACGACTATGAAAGTGATACGCTCTATCACTGTCACACTGTGTCACCAAAGGTCTGTGACTTGTCACAGTTCTTTTCTCTGAGTGTAGAACATGAGAAATCATCTCAGCTCTGCTTGTTTATACTACTTCTTGCCCTTTCCCTGCTTCCAACTTTGGTTGTATTTCTACTCTTTATGATTCCTCCCAAAAATATGGTCATTATTCCATGTCCTTAATAGATAAAACTGTTTTGTATTTCAATGCCTTTGTAATAGGGATTCATTTGAAAATTGATATATTCACTTAATGGAATGTGTATTTCTGAAAAAGGCACAATTGTGGTGCATTTGAACTGAATTGCTCCGGATGAAGAGCGTGTTGAAGGAGCAGTTATGACATAGCTGTTGTTCGCTCAGCACTGAGACCTGCACTGTGAAGATCAATCAGACGCTGGGCATGGACTTCCCATGTAGCATCACGTCCATTTGCATATTCAAAGAGATCTACAATTTATTTTCTGTCAACTGTATGTATGAGGCTTGCTAGGAGATGTATTTAAACTATTTCCATCAACTGTGTGCCAGGTTTTAAATGGTAAGTGTGTAAATAAGTGCGTTTATAACTCCACGTAGCCAGACTCTACATTTAAGCTAGGCTTAGAAATAAGAGATATAATTTGGATAAGTAGAGGATTTCATGAGGAGGGTGATATGAACAAAGTTTCAGAAATGCTATAATGAGCCTACAGAACTTGAAAGGTATTTCTAAAGGCAAGAAATACACACACACACACAATGAGCTATGTCACTGAAAACACGCCAACCACCTTTCCTCAGTCTCAATTGTTTCACCTGTTTCATTGCTCTCATGCCACGTCTCATTGGTTGGAAGCTCTAGTAGAATGTACATAAAAGTGTCTGATATAGTGAAGGTGGTCAACAAATACCCATTTCTATCTTATGCAATTAAGAAAGTATGTGAAGGAAGGAGTGGGCAGGAAAAGAAGGGAGGCAGGATGTTTCTGCAGGAAAAAAAATGGAAAATAATTTAGAATATTTAGGATATTGGAAATTATATAATCTGAAAAAAGTAGGTTGTGGGATTTATCACAGTAAGAAAAGCAGTGTCAGGTTATCGTCTTTCATGAATTGCAATGCATTATAAAAACAATTAGCCCAACATCAAGAAATAACACATTAGATGAAAGTGAATTTTAATAAATAGGGAAATATCTGAGTCCAAAATAATATGACTTACATCAAACAAATATGTGAAAGAACAATCTTAAATATGTGAGTAATTATATAAAATTCATCATCAAATATATATTCTCACATAAGTGAAGCATATGATAAAATTCAATATGTACATACATTTTTAAACTGCAAAGTTAAAATCATCATTTTAAATTAGATTCATAATTTTCATCAAATAATGAAAATCAGAATCTATCAGGAAAGTTGAGCTCTGGCCAGGTGGCTCAGCTGATTGGTGTGTCATCCCCTACACCATAAGATTGCAGGTTCGATCCTGGTCCGGGCATGTATGGGAGACAACAGTTTAATTTCAGTGTCATGTTTCTTTCTAAACATCAACGTTTCTCTCTCTCTCTCTCTCGTAAAAATAAAATCAATTAAAAACATATCCTTGGGTGAGGATTTACAAGAAAACTAAATAAATAAAATATAGATGCAAAATCTAGGCTATTTGCTAAATGGAGAAAATGCCAGGGAAGATAATTGTCTTGGAGGAATAAGAACCTCGTACAAACCTCATGTATAAGGAGCTCAGACAAGAGTCCAAATCATCAAAGTTACAAGAGGAAAACCTTCACAGTATCTACACAACTGAGTGAAAGAGTCTAAGGGAAAACCCCCTATTCAAACTGACAACCTGAGTTTAACAGCAGCAAATCTCTGTAGTATATTTATCTCTAATACTAATAATTTCAAACAGCTAGCTAATGATGGAACAAAAAGGAACCTCACTTTCTACCTTCAACTTTTCTCCTATTTCTATTAATCCCCAGGACTTTTCCTAGCGCTGCTTTCATGTCCTTGTTCCTTAGACAGTAGATCACAGGGTTCAAGGTTGGGGGTGCCACAGAATAGAAGGAAGAGATCAGCAAGTCTAGAAGGGAAGGCTTGTCAGACACTGGTTTTAAATAAGCAACAGCGCCTGTCAGAAGGAACACGCTCACGACGATGAGGTGAGGCAGGCAGGTGGAAAAGGCCTTGGACTGCTTCCGTCTGGCGGGGATCTGCAGCGCAGTGGAGAAAATGTACGTGTAGGAGACCACGATGCAAACTAGACATGAGAATGCGTAACAGACACCAATGGCCACACCGACATTGATAGTCACACGCTGTTCTGAACAAGTGAGCCTTAGTAGGGCAGGAACGTCACAGAAGAACTGATATATCTTATTGGACCCACAAAATTTCAGAGAGAATGTCCCAGCTGAGTACAAGATTCCGAAGGCCCCACCATTGAGCCAGGACACAGCCATCAACAGGACAGAGGTCCCTTTACTCATGACGGTTTCGTAATGCAGAGGGCGGCAGATGGCAACATAGCGGTCATAGGACATGGCGGTGAGGATGCCAATCTCTGACCCAGCCATTAGCACCACCAGGAAGAGCTGTACCGCACATCCCAGGAAAGAGATGGAGTCAGTGAAGGCGACAGAGTTGAGGATGGACTTGGGGACTGTGGCAGAAATAAGACACAGGTCTAAGAAGGACAAATGCCTGAGGAAAAAATACATTGGGGTGTGGAGGTGATGGTCGAGAACTGTGAGGAAAATGACGGTGCAGTTCTCCCACATGGCCACGAGGTAGAGCAGCGAGAAGGACGCAGCGTGAAGCCCCGACAGCGCCCGACTCTCAGTCAATCTCACAAATGAAAACTCCGTCACCAGGGTCTGATTCATTGTGTTTTACAATCATAAGCCACCTGTTGAGTCGAGAAAAATAGCTATGTGAATATAGCAAAATCCACTTGCTTCTTTAGTTTTGAAACATTGTATACATTAGCATCATGGGCTAGACAGAAAGTTTAAAAATATCAAGATATTCATATTTATTGTTGACTTGAGAATGAAAACAATGATGGATAGAGCAGTCCAATGTAACTGGAGTTAAATTTGTTGTCAAAGAAGAAAAGAACTTCCTAATTACTTAGAGATGATTTCGAATATGTTTATTTTTAATGGGATTGCAGGATTGACTGTGTGACTATCATTGTAATCAAGGGCACTGTCTTTTATTTTTTATCCTCACCCCAGGACATGCTTATTGAATTTTAGAGAGAGGGGAAAGGAGGGGGAGAAAGAGGGAGAGAAGCATCAATAGTATGCGCCCCAACCGGGGACCAAACCGGTAACCAAGGCACGTGCCCTGATGGGGAATCGGACCTGTGACCTTTTGGTTTATGAGACGACATTCCAACCAACTGAGCCACACCAGCCCCGGCTCATGTGCACTTTGTAATGCACAAATATTATCCTAGTTATTTTAAATTTTATTGTGAATTAGACATCATGGACTGATTTTCTGCTCACTGCATATTGCAATCTGTTTAAATAACCATTATTATGAGGTGAATTTTTCACTTCCTATTGAAGGACATTAAGGTTGTTCCCTGTCTTTTTATTAAAAAAGAAAGAAAGAAAGAAATGAGTTCTTTGTTGCAAATGTCATTAGGGATTTTTTGTTGTTGTTGCTCTCCCAGTGCAGATATTTAGTACAGCACACAAAAAACAGAAAGCTACTCTGGTAATTTTGATTAAGTGGTTTATAAATGTTTGGTGCCATTTTTTATGAAAAGAGTTAAACTTAAGACAGTCCAGGTCATTGGCATGTAACACTAGGAAGGAGTTAATTAATGTCAAGAACCAACGAACATCAGCAATGTCCCACGCATCCAATGAGAGAAGCAGGGTCCTCTGACCTTTAAGGGCTTATTGCCCAGGTCGCTCACACGCCCCAGCGTGGGGAGGTCCTTGGGCACGTTTCCTCCTTCAGATTACCTTTGTTTTTAGAGCCTCCTTTGGATCTTTCTTTAGCATCACTTAATTGACAACTTCTTCACAATCCCATGCAGCCTCATGGTCCTCTAATATTTGTGGCTTTTCCTGTAAGCACCCTAATGTAAGAAAAAGTGATCATCTCTAACCTCCGTAAGGGCAACTCAACGCTCCACGCTCAAGACTCTAAGCGGGCACCAACTATAGAACCTGCGAGGGTTCCCCGTGTTGGCACCTTTCTCACTAGCTCCCCCCTGTTCTTGCCAGGTTTCTGGGTGTCCTGGCCCTGAGCCCAACTTTGCTGCACTATCACCTGTGGCCCCAAAAGTCACGTGTACGTGCCATGCCGCCACATCTTAGAGTCTCTTGTAAAAGCTAGAGGGGGTGGGGCCTCATAATCACTATCTTTCTTAGACTGTCCTGCCTGTGGAAAGTGTCATTCAGTTTAATGTCAGTGCCTCGGCCGTTCGAGTGCCACAGGGCCCGCTCGGCGTTCGTGCAGCTGAGCAAGAGCAGACACTAGCTGTCGCCCGTGTGGCCACAGCCAGACTTGAAAGTTTCCTGGCGCCTGCATGGGTGCCCCTCGAGAATTAGGACCGGTCCTTCCATCGGTGCTCTATGTGCTTTCTGCCCCTTGCAAATTAATAGTGCCACAGCTTCTGGCAAGTTCCATTTTGTTGATCTCTTATTAATCTGTCATTCCAAAAAGTGCAATAAAACGTGTATATGTGGTTTGACCAAGGCAGCTTCCCTCTCAAAATGCGGACTTACTTTTTATTAATAAGACCACTATTTATTTTGACATCTAAAAGCCACACTGGTTTTACAATTAGACACAATGATCAGTATTTTTCATAATCAAACACAATTATTAGTATTTTTGGTATGAAATCTTATTACATTTTAATATTATGATCCTATCTAAAATAAGTTAAATTTACAAAACCCCAAAAGCTAATATTTTCTATTTTCATCTGATAGAGAAAAAATGTTTGAAGTCACCTAATTCTAAATAGTGTACTAATGGGAAATAGTCATGTTTTTACGGTAATACCATAGTAGCAGGCATCAAATAAATGGCAGGGAAAAAAGAAGAGCATCTCATAGAAAAAAATGTAGGCATTATATTTATTTTATTTTTCTTAAGAATAGAAAAAAGTTACATAATAGAGAAGGGACAAAAGAGAATGACAAAGTGAGCCAAAAAGATATTTGGTTTCAGGAGGTTTGGGAAGATTATTAGAAGCTAATGATGAAGAGCCAAGCAGGACATCTGTGTCACCTCTCATCCTCACATGCACACGCACGAACACACACACACTTCCCACCACACACAGCCGCACACGTGGCACCAGAACATGACAGAGGCAACACAAGTTCACACACATGGTCCTCACAGTGCTTCCAGGTGTGATTCGTAAATGAGACTGGAGTTCACAGACAGTATGTTAAGGGAAAAACCCTCATCACTCCAAGCCTCGCGACACATGTTCCCACATCTATGCTGCCGGACACCTAGTTAATTCCTAAGAATGAGTCCCACTTGTCCCCATGTCGTGACTAAAGATGAATGCAGTGCTTGTGCCATGTGACTGACCCGAAGGGGGTCCGCGAGACCCTGCACCACATTTTAATGAGAAGGAGAGAGAGAGAGGAGGGTGGTTAAAACATAGAACTACATGAAAGGAATTATCAGAGAAGAAAACTGGACAGACATGGTTACACAGGTCAATGTGTAAAGGCAGGGAGAGGGAGGAAGGGTTTCAAGTAATAAACCTTTGATGCATTATGATACACTTGTCCGCAGCAATTCCACATAATTGAATAAAAGTCTACTAGCTGTGTCCCAACTGAGCATCCAAAACTGTTAAAATGTTTATAGTGCATGGAACAACCCTGAAATAAGGGGGTTCTATGGGAGAGCCTTAGAATTCAGTAGGGTACAGTTTACACATTTCTGAACTACATCTATATCGCATTGAGACAAATCTGTCGCTGTTGGCAGAAATGGGAGGGCGAGAGTGGAAAGGCTGAAGAGAGAGGGAGGGAAAGAGAGGAGCCAGCTATGTGGAGTCTGCGCAGTCTTGGTAATGCTTCATTATTAAGTAGAGGCAAAGAGAATAGCCTTTACAGAAAACTACCAATGAGAATGCTTTCCCAAATACAAATATATATTTTTTAGATTTCAACATATTTTTTGTGAGGAAGTAAAAATGAAATAGGTAAGTAATCTGGGACTTCTCCCCCAAATTTTTGTTTAAAAAAAGCTCTGTTCTCAAGTCATAGAAGGAGCCAGAACACTGCAAATAGTTTTCTCATGTACCTCCAGTTCCCTGTTTCAAGTCCCCTCCCATTCCATTCAAACTTACAGTAATTCTGATTGGGTATCTTTGTCCTCTACACACCAATATCTCTTTTCTTCATGTAGCCTTCAATTTCTAGGTGGAAAAAAAAGTGTTTTTGATGTCCTGTGTCTCACACGATTCTTTCCTCAAGAAGGGGCAAGGCTTTGAAAGCAGTCACAAGTGGACCCCGATTGGCTACACGGGACTCTCCCAGCAGGCCAGACTTTCAACTCTGCTTAACGTTTCGCTCTGAGATTCGAAAGCCTAGGAGACCACTCCCGTAACTCCCGCCTTGGGTCTGAGAGCCGATGCCACTGCCCTTTCCTCCAGTGAAACAGAAGAGGAACTCTCACTGGGGCTCATTAGAATAAACTGCAGCAACATTTTAATTATTCTTATATGTATATGATCCTAAGACATTCAGTTGCTTCTAACGCATGTAACAATTTAAGTTTAGTTCTGCTCACACTAATCTTTAAATTGAGTCCAATAACCTTGAGTCAGCTTCAGTAGAGACGGGAAGTGAGCGACACTAGTCCTCTGACTTTGGGATCAGTACATAGTTTTGTTTAAGTCCTCGAGCCATGAAATGTCCCACTGATCTTTCCATTACTCCCTCCCTGGACTGAAGCCAGTCTCCAGGGAGGACAAGCTGCCCTTCGGGTTCTCACTAGTGACCAGAGACACCAGGGTAGAAAGTTCCAGGAATCTCCTAATTTCTGACATCTGTAGCAGTCCTCAGGCAATGTCCATGGCATGGGAGAATCTTCAGCTCCTCTTGGAAGTGGCATCACAGTTAAACCCAGCAGGGTCTTCTCCGTTGGGATAAAGTGGGGTACATTTTCCGTGCCTGATCACGTAATGTTCACCTCATCTGCTAGAGCAGATATAATTTTCCCTTCATTTGTTCCTTTTTTTGCTCCAATTATTGCTTCTCCAAATATCCTGGACGATAAACCCTCCAAGATGCCTATATCTTGTTTCTATCATCTTGCAACCTCTTGTTGACACTCCCACATTCATCATAGAGCTGGTGTTTAGATTAGAGCTTCATCCTCGTCATTTTTTGATATCACGATGGCCTTTAGTAAAAACCACAGGTCAGCCTCATGGACTATCATCATAACAGTTTTTTTTTTTTAATTGATTTTTGAGAGAGAGAGAGAGAGAAAGGAGGAGAGAAGGGGGAGAAAGAAAGAGGGGAGAGAGAGAGAGAAAACGAGAGAGAGAGAGAGTGAGAGAGAGGGAGAGAGAGAAACATCGATTTGTTGATCCACTTATTGATACATTCATTGGTCGTTTCCTGTATGTCCCTGACTGGGGAATCAAACCCGCAACCTTGATGTGTCAAGTATGATGGTCTAACCAGGTGAGCTACCTGGCCAGGGCATAAGAATTGTCCAGTTTGTTGGTATATAGTTGTTCATAATATTATCTTACAATCCTTTGTATTTTTTGGTACCAGTTGTTATGTTTCCTTTTTCATTTCTGATTGTATTCATTTGTGTCCTCTCTTTTTTTTTCTTGGTAAGTGTTGTTCAAGGTTTGTCAATCTTGTTTATCTTTTCAAATACCCAGCTCTTGGATTCATTCATCTTTTTTGTTGTCTTGGTGTGAACTTCTTTGGGTCTACCTTGTTTGGGACTCTACACTTTTTAAACTTGTGTGTCTTTTTTCCTTTACCAAGTTAGGGAAGTTTTCAGTCATTATGTTTTCAAATAAGTTCTCGATCCCTGCTCTCTCTTTGCCCCTTCTGATACCCCTATGATGCGAAGGTTGTTATACTTGATGTTGTCCCAAAGGTCCCTTAAACTATCCTCATTCTTTTTAATTGTTTTTTCCTTTCTCCACCCTGATTGGGTGTTTTCTACTTTGTCTTCCAAATCAATGATTTGATCTTCTGCTTCATCCATCCTACTTGTTTTCCTTCCAGTGTATTCTCGATGTCCAATAGTGTATTCTTCATTTCTGAGTGGTATTTTTCCATAGTTTCTGTGTCATTTTTTATGCTGTTGTAGCTCTCACCAAGTTCCTTGAGCATCCTTATAACCATTACTTTGAACTCTATGTCTGTTAAATTGCTTGGGATAAATTGTTTTATTTAGCTCTTTTTCTGGAGAGTTCTCCTGCTCTTTCATTTGTGACCTGTTTATTTGTCTCTCTATTTTGGCTGCCTCTTTGTGTTCGTTTCTATGTATTGAATAGATATCTTCTATGACTTCCAGGCTTTGTGGGACAACCTTATATAGTAGGTGCCCTGTGGGACCCAGTGGCTCAGTCTTCTCGATCACCTGAGCTGGGTGACCTAGGAATGCCCCTTGTGTGGGTTATGTGGACCCTCCTGTTGCAATTGAGATTTGACTGCTATTGGTCCATTTGTGCATATGATCAACCCTCAGGTAGGCTGACTGAGAGTCTCAACCTCAACCATGGTGTGTGAGCTGCTGTGAGGTGCTGACCACATGAAGTAGAATTCACCTCAGCTGGGCTAGTTGCCTGCTGAGATCTCCCTTTGGATATGCTGTCTTTGAAGCTTATTGGATCTTGCTCTGAGATTGTCTGAATCTGGCCACTGGGTGTGTCAGTTCTGGGTCTCTTGGGAGGGACTCTGGTGCAGGTTAATTGCAGACGCTGTCTATGCCTGGCCCTCGACAACCTGGTAGGAGTCATAAGCGATCCGCAGTTCCTGGCTGCCTCTGCTGGGCTTGGGTGTGCATGGGCAGGGCCAGGCTATGTCTAAGACCAGATTTTACCAACACCGGGCCTGAGGGTAGGTCAGCAAAAGTCCAAAGGCACCCTGTGATCCATTTCCAACTGAGGCAGAAAAAAGTTTGAATAACCTAATGGCATATTTGGGGAAAGCATATGTTTATTGAAGGCATGTCAGAGGCAGAAGACCCCAACCCCAAGACTTCCACCAGAAACTTGTAATATTTATAGATCAGTAATGAATGGTAATCCCAGAACAAACAACGCAGTGGAAGGCTGGAATAACAATTTTAAAAACTGATGGCAGTTCACCATCCTTAAATTTGGAGATTTATTGAAGTGTTAAAAGTTGAACAGCAGCCCTGGCTGGTGTGGCTCAGTGGATTGAGCACTGGCCTGCAAACTGAAGGGTTACTGGTTTGATTCCCAGTCAGGGCACACGCCTGGGTTGCAGACCAGGTCCCCAGTGTGGGACGTGTGAGAACCAACCACACATTGATGTTTCTCTCCCTCTCTTTCTCCTTCCCTTCTCCCTCTCTAAAAATAAATAAATAAAATATTTTTTAAAAAAGTTGAACAGAAAAGCAATAAATAAGTTGTCACCCCGGTTCTTGGTGACCACACTTAAACACAACCACCAGCTTCACAACAATAATGACAAAATCAAATTCATATAGCCAGAATTATTAACTTATATAACAACTATAAAACCAATGATCAGATTGATACATACTTGAGAGAATTACTTGTTGACTTAAGAATAACCCTGCCAAATTTCATAAAATACATGAATTAATGTGAACTTTAAACCCCATCACTAATTACAATAAAAAATAACATAAATAAAACTTAGTGAAGTTAGATGTGTGTATTATTTAATGAATCATGGGCCAGATGTCCCAGTGGACATTTTGGACAGGATTGAATGTCCTGCAAGGAGTCCTGCCAAGAGCAGCTCCGCTCACTGAGGCTTCCTGATGTCAACCCAGCTATGGTTGGATTACGTTCAAGGCAGGCCCCTGACTTAAGCACTTTGGAAATCTTTTTTGAAAATTTAATATACTCCCTACAGACTTATAATAACAAGGTCTAGGTGGAAGTAAAAAAATATACTCCATCAATCTTGTTTTGAAAGGAGGACAGAAGGGGGAGAAAGAAAGAGGGGGGGCAGAGAAAGAGAGAGAGAGAAACATCGATTTGTTGTTCCGCTTACTGATGTATTCATTGGTTGTTTCCTGTATGTCCCTTTTTTGTATTATCCATTTTTGAATAAAGCCTTCATTTTCCTTTGGATTTCAATGTCTTTTTTCCTGATTACTTACACTTCACTACTAAACTTGGGTTGCTGTTACTTCAATATTTAAAATATCTTTCTTTGTTTTTTAAAAATTTTCTCTATCATCTCACAGACTGATTATATATTTGCCCTGGTTTGTCCAAAGCCTCTGATTGTCTTCTGTCACATTATTTTTAAATAAAACTTTATTGTGATATAATCCACGTACAGTACAATTCAGAAATTTCAAGTGCACAAATACATGAGAGATAAAAAACGCACAGAGTCGACAATGACCACGATCACAACGCAGCACATATCTGTTACCCCCACGATGGGTTAAATGTTCCTTGAATTTACGGTGCAAGCAAATGCACATATACTATCTAGATTCATTGAATCTTTTCAGGGACGACTTTTCTTCCTGAATGGAAAACAAACTTAAAACCAACTTTTAAAGGTATTCAGCTGACAAACCATTACATTTGTTTACAATCATCTATTTTGGTCCAGTTCTGACTTGAGGCCAAATTTTATAAATGCTTCTCTACATATTTTTATTTCTGGGTGTCAGGATTTCTCATTGACCTGGAAAGATAAGATCTACCTGACCTGAAATGTCTGCATACAGCTACATATTTTTTCTTCAGTTTATCAGATGTTTTCCTAAGGGGGAAAAACAATAATTTATTTCAATCTTAATAATTAAGACTATAATAGATGATGATCTTTCCATTATATCTGAGTATTTGTAGAGTATTAGGTAATTTTAACAGACTTGGAAGTAATATATTTTCTTAGCTTAATTATGGTGAAGCCAAAGTTCAAGTGACCACAGGAGTCTATTGCCAGCCCACAGGCAGGGCTGATGTCTTTATTTCCTGTCTTTTTTCCCTATCGATTCAATACAGGTCACTGAACACGGGGATACCTGCCAAGAATTAAACTGAGTATATGTGGACATTGTGTCTAATTTTTACAGCTACCCTACAATTATGACTTGGGTAGGAATGTACATGAACCAAGTGACCTCTTTCATTCTTTTTTAGGGACAAAGCAAGAGAAAATCCATCCACAGAGTGTGAGTCAGTTCAAAATGGGGTATTTATTTTATGACACATGTATTTATATTGTCTGCTTGCCTGCCTTAATTTTTCTCTCATATGAAATATTCACAAGTTGGGATGCAGAACAAAGTCAACTAGACTTGGGTTAGTACACTGTTGTCAATGTGGTAGGAACTTAGGATATTTGGGGGAAAAATGTTAATCTCCTTTCTTCAATTAGCATTAAGTTTTAATTAACAAAATGGTTTAAAATGAGCTTTCAAAACTTCTCATTGTATCAGAATGCTCTGTGCTGCTTCAAACACCTCTCAGAAGCAACCTCTTTTGATGTACAGGTTCAACCCATCACATATGATAATCATGATAAACTCCTTTTTTCTTCCATTGCATTGAAAATACCTACATTCATTAGACACCAAAATTACTTTACGGCAATTCTCATTCTGAGTATCTATCCAAACGAATTAAAAATGGCGTCTCGGAGAGATACTGGCACACCCACGTTCATAGCGGCAGTATCCACAATAGCCAAAGGCGGAAGCACCGAAATGCGCACCAGCGAATGAATGAGTAAACAAAATGTAGTACTTGCCCACAGCGGAATATCCCTGCGCCTTAAGAAGGAAGGGTTTTCTGACATGGTACAACATGGGTAACCCTTGAGGATATGATGCTAAGTTAAACAACCCAGCCACAAAAAGGCACGTCCTGCGTGCTCCCATTATATGAGGTACCTGGTTAGTCAAAACCACAAGAGCAGACAGCGGCATGGCACTGCCAGGGGCTGCCAGAGGGGACCGGGGAGTCGTTTAATGCATGTATAGTTTCAGCTTTACAAGATTAAAAATTTCTGAACTATTTGCACAACACAGTTAATGTACTTAACGCTACTGAACGGTACTCTTAAAAATGGCTAAGACAGTAAATTTTAAGTTATGTATATTTACCACAATTATAAAATTTAATAAGACCTTTTTTAGTGGCACTTATTTATTAGTGAAAAATGAATGAGAAGGAGATGGGGTGCAGCAAGAAGCAGCAGAGAACTGCGAAAGATGAAATATTTCTTCCTTCAAGAGCTGTATTTCCAACTGGAGAGATGATAAGTGATGATATAATATCAAAACAGTGAATTCCCATAAAATAGTTTAATCACTTCTAGAATCCTGAGGTAAGAGTGAGTAGAAGACGAGTTAAACTGAATGAATCTTGGCACTCGTCTGAGAGGAGGTAGATATCGGGCTGCCTTTGAAGATTCCTTTGTGTAAGTAGTGACAAAAACACAGGCGGCGGTCTCCAAAGAGAATGTGGCAGAGGAAGATTTTAAACCTTGCCGCCTGGCTCCAGCATCCAATAAGCTCTGCTCTGCTCTCCAGTAGATTCTATTTTGAAGTGATTTTTAATATCTCATTGCTACGCAGCCTTCCTAAGGTCCTGTGGTTTATTGGCAGAACAGAACACATTACCATAGGAGAGTTGAAAACCCGCTGATTGACTGTTTACAGATAGCTTAGTTCAGTGGTCTCATTATTCCCCCCACCCCACCCCATTAAAAAGATTCCCAACTGGATTATGCACCCTGTGATAGACTTGGGCAAAGACAGGGATTGGTTCAAAGTTAGATTTGTAAAATTATATATGGCCAAACTTAGAAAATAAAATGTTTTGGGAGTTCGCGTGTAGCTGAGATTCTCAGGAATGGCTTCAGGTGTCCTGGGGGACCAACCATCCCAGTTTGCTTGACACTGAGAGTCTCCAAAGCCGTGAGACTCTCAGTGGCTAACCAGGGTAGTCCCAGGCTGATCAACATAATCGATCATCCTCCCAAAGGGACGGCCATGCTTTGCACCTCGTTACTTCCACCCTACGCTTACCCCGACCACCTTTTATCTTTTTCCACTGGATTCTGCCTCCTAGACACCCTGCTCTCCTATGCCTGGCTCTCTTTGATCACTTCGCAACCTTAGAAAACTGAGAAAACCCACTTTTGTCTCTCTCTCTCAGTGCTTAAGCGATGACGCTAGCCTAGAGGGAATGCAGAATTCTCCTTCGACAAGGAGGCCCAGAGGCACCTTGCTCTGTGGAGTGAACCTGGCAGCAGCCATTCAGGAGCGTGAAAGCATGGGGTAAGTGTCACCACTCTCGCCCCGTAGAGCACAGCGGTTGCTCCCGTAAGCTCCTAGCGGCTTGCATTGCACGCGGCCCGTTAAAGCGCATCTATGTGTTTGGGCAGCAGCGAAGATGGAGAGCGATGGCGACGATGGTGGCGGTGATGATGGCGACGTGGTGGTGATGGCAGTGATGAATGGTGATCAGGGTGGTGACGATGACAGGTGACAGCGGTGGCCTGGGGATGGTGGTGATGAGGCTGTTGCTGAGACGCGGAGAATACGCTGTGCTCCAGCAGCTGCGTCAGGGTCACGTTGGCTTATAGGTCACTGCATGAGTGTGTTTCTCCACTAGACTTCCTGGATTTAGACCTCACGTCACCTGTGTCTCACTGTGTGACAATGAGCAAGTCTGTTAACGCTACCAAATTTTACCGACAAACTCATATATAAAATAAGGACGCTAACATTCTCAATTCTTTATTTTTATTTATTTAGTTCTTTTTATCGAGTTTAACGGGGCAACATTGGTTAACAAGACCATATAGGCTTCAAGTGTACAACTCAACAAAAGATCATTTACACACTGCATAATGCATCCATCGCCCAAAGAAAGTCCCCATTTATGCCCTTTGCCCTCCTCCACCTCCTCCTATCTTTGAAAACATATGGCCTCTTTTACTGTATTCATCTTCTGAGTGGGCGTGTGTACCTTCCGATGCCCCGCCCCGCACTGTCCTTTCTGGATACAGCTGCCCCTGCTGTTTTCCTGTGTAACTTCCTACTGTTGGACTTTTCTTTCACACACACATTCTTTTCCTCCCCCCACCGGCGTTGACTTTTTATCTTTAAGTGGCTGCTCTAGACTCTGGCTCTCTGTTCAGATGTGCCCAGTGATTATAAACAAACCGTGTAGCTACTGCGCAGTGCGTGAGGGTGGGAGGAAAGACCAAGGCGGTATTGCTCTGTCGCACTGGCAGCAGCCCTCCAGGCCCAGCTATACTAAGACCAGACCTGAAGAACAGTGGCTGTGCCACCAGGAACAGGGGGCTTATGGTACCCAGTGCTTCACCATAGTTTGGTTCCTTCAGAAGGCCCTATCCAGCACCTGAAACTTGAGAAGGCCTTTCCGTGATAGATGCAGGTGGAGGTCACACATTCAATTCTGCCCAAGCTGGCTTTTGGCAGAGTCTGAGTCCCTAATTCAAGTGACTCTCTTAGGAATATCCCCACTGGCCCGCTGCATGCCAGCAGACTCAGGGCAGTGCCATCCGGGCCCACTAACCCACATGCCTGAATCCAGAGAGCAGGGCAGGATGCCTGGCAAGTCCTGCTGAGGCCCCGCGTCATCTTTCATTGGTTGCGATGAGATCCTGTGTTTGCCGTGTACGGAGAAAACGGAGCAGACGCTGTGGAAGGAGCTGTCTCCTGGACTGTGTGAAGAGCCCATGCTGCTGCTGCCCCGCGACCTGTTCCAGCGACCTGTCCCGGGCCTTGGGAGGAAGCATTACTTAGTAGCCGGAATCTTGGAAACTTCTGAAGCCAAAGGGGGGCTTCAGCTTTTCCAGCTCCTGGGGACATTTCCACAGTTCGAAGTCGAGCCGGCTCAGAGATGGAGCACCTTTCCCTCCTAAGCAGGGCGGTCTTCCGGGCTCCTGGACAAACTGGGTGACGAGGCAGGACGCTCGCATCTGGCTGGCCACTGGACCCAGCAGCATCCCCGGGCCCCGGGCAGTCAACTTCCACATGGCTCGGAGGTGCTGTTCCCTCACCTGCGTTTTGTCAACTACTGCAATCCGGGAAGATTACTGCAATTTCTAACGCGAGCGAGCCTCTTCCGGTAGCTATTTCCTGCCAGCGAATCAGCCTCGGTGATATGAAGAATGCAGGATCTGCTAGATAAGTAAAAATCTACCCATGCCTGTACGTCCTCAAAAACAAATTTAATTTCCCCTTGCATCCCCCGTGCCAACCGTGACCCGTGCCATTTCCCATCAGCGACAACGTGCCCAAAAGGCACACGCTCGGGGACTGCGCCATCGGAGGTGTGACTCCCCTCCATCTCCCTGGCCCTGAGACCCCGTTGGGCCTGTGCCCTGGCTTCTCAGCCCAGTCCAGGACGGGTCCCCCTCTAGGGACTCTGGAGTCAGTACCCGCGGAATGCCACATGCTAGCAGAGTCCTTCGCCTCACCTGCCCTCCGCCTCCCAGTACCCTGAATTCCTGATTGATCCTGTTCTCAAGATTGAAGAAAATAGCAGGGTGCTCAATCCCTCCCCGCCCCCAACCTCCGCCCACCCCTCACCATCTAGCTGCCATCTGTTCTCCATCTGTGAGAGTCTGTCTCTATTTTACTTGTTAGTTCACCATGGACATGGACGACAGGGTGGTGATTGCTGGGGGGAGGGGGTATAAGGGGACTAAATGGTAATGAAAAAATATGCAATAAAGATTACATATTTAAAAGAAAATAAAAAGGAAATAGCAGGGTGAATGACCCAGAAATAAAACACTGGTATGAACGTTCTGGGCTCTGGGAGTCAGTAAACACAACACGACCTCAGTCCTCTCCCTATAGGAAGGGGTTGTTGACTTGTCGACATTTACTGGGCAATGTGCCTGCATCCTGCCAAACAACTAAGACTAACTCATCGAAATTCCCTTTGTATGTAGTTATATCTATTATATAGCTTTTATTCTGGTAACCAGTTATATGCAAATCCTTATATTATATTTGATTAAATGTATATTCTACAAAGTTGGTGCTTGTAAAAAGTCTCAACTCAAAATGGATAACATAACACCTCCCTCTGAATTTATCTGCTTGGCTCCCTTCAGGGCCCTCTTTCTAACACTGGAGCACAATATCTATTATTTCTTCTATCAAAAACTCCCAGCTTCTCCCTTATTGCCTGCAGAACCACACAATCTCTTTCACTTTTTTCCCCCATGAAGTATTTTTTTAGCTGTTCAAATTTTATTTTACTTTTAAAATATTTTTTAACTTTGTAATTGACTATTGAGAGGTAACATTAATTAATAATGTAGTATGAGTTTCGGGTGTTCATCTTTTTAACACAGCGTCTGTAACTGCATTGTGTACTCACCATCCCTGTCTTACTATAAATGCCTCCTGCTACACGGTCATTCTTCTGTGTGTACAAAGATGCCATCGCCTTGTACAAAACTACTTGCCATTTTCCTGACACATTTTGTACTTCATGACTCCTTACCTTTGAATGTTAGCAGTTCTTATGAAATTTATTTCCTCTCTTCTTTCCCTTTTTCTTTCACACCCATCCAAAACTGCTTACCTTTCAAGGACAATACCACATTCATTTTTGGGGTAGTTTTCCATGATCCTATCTAAGACCAAATTAAACATCCTGGGTTCCTACATAAAATTATTCTATACTTCTAAAAATTTCTCCATGATTTCAATGCATGTTATTTGTTTTACCATTAACCCTTGTGAAAGTTGAAAATATGTATAACATTTTCCACCTTATTATCATAATTTATAATAGCATAATGAATAATATGAAGTGTGACCCTTAAATATTTGTTGAATACAGACATCTTTATTGCCAGCTTCTAAGGATCATGTCTGCAAGTCAGGATTTCTGATCCAGAGACAATGGCCTCAATGGAATGGAGCCTAAAGGTGTCATTGAGAGTAACTGGAATGAGATTGTTGACGGCGTTGATGACATGATCACGCAAACCCAATCTGGGACAGGAAGAACAGCCACTTTTGCCATGTCGATTCTGCAACAGATTGAGTTGGACCTAAAGGCCACCCAGGCCTTGGTCCTGGTACTCACTAGAGAATTGGCACAGCAGATACAGAAGGTAGTCATGGTTTTAGGAGATTACACGGGTGCCTCCTGCCACGCCTGCATTGGGGGTACCAACGTGCGTGCTGAGGGGTAGAAGCTGCAGATGGAAGTTCTTATACCATTGTGGGCACCCCAGGCCGTGTGTTTGATATGCTTAACTGCAGATACCTGTCTCCCAAATACATCAAGATGTGTGTCCTGGGTGAAGCTGATGCAATGTTAAGTCGTGCAGTCAAGGATCAGATCAATGATGTGCTCCAAGAGTTCAACAGCAACACCTGGGGGTTTTGCCATCAGCTGCATTGCCTTCTGCTGTGCCCAAGGCAACCAAGAAGTTCATGAGGGACCCCATTCAGGTTCTTGTCAAGAAGGCACCATTGACGCTGGAGGGTCTCCACCAATTCTACGTCAATATGGAACGAAAGGAGTGGAAGGTGGGTACACTGTGTGCCTTGGAGGAAACCCTCACCCAGGCCTCGTCTTCGTCGAAGCCCAAAGAAAGGCTGACTGGCTTGCAGAGAAGATGCACACCTGAGACTCCACCGTCTCTGCCGTGCCCGGAGATACGAACCAAAAGGCCCGGGGTGTGACCATGAGGGAGTCCTGCTCCGGCTCTAGCGCAGCACTGATGGCCACCGACCTGCTGGCCAGAGGCCCTGATGCACAGCAGGTCCCTGGGTCGTCAACTATGACTTTCCCACCAACAGGGAAAACTATATCCCCAGAAGTGGTCAGGGTGCACTTTTTAGCCATAAGCGTGTGGCTATTAATACAGTGACAGAAGAAGACAAGAGGACTCTTCGAGATATTGAGACCTTCTACAACACCTCTGCTGAGGACATGCCCCTCAATGCTGCTGACCTCATCTGAGAGGGGCTGGCCTGCCACCTCACCCCAGCCAGGGCTCGGTCCTTCAGGGGCTGAGGAGGAGCAGGGGGGAAGGGAAGGGTGCCTAGGGACGGCCATCTTGTCTTTTCTCTTTTCTTTTCCTTTGAATAAATATCACTTTTTGAGAGAAAGAAGGAACCATGAACACTTTAGATACCCTTTTTCTTCAGGGTAGGCTCTTGCCCCAGGCACTGTCTCTGCTCCCAAGAAAACTAGTCCACTTCCCTAAGCCAGTCAACCTTCATACTCCAAAGGCTCTGCCCGCTCCTGCCAAATTCCTCTGCAAATGATTCCAGGAGGCTGTGATGTCACTCGGCCTCATTCACTGGACCAAATCTGGACAGAGAGCCCCTGAGTTAGGTGGCCCAGGGGATTGTCCCTAAGGGGTGGAGGGACCAGGGGAGAAAAAATAGCCATTTTTACCTTGTTTTGTATAGTATTTATTGATTCAGGAAGCAAACGCAAAATTCTGAATAAAATTACTTAGAAACTGCAAAAAAAGAGGCATCTTTATTGTAATTCGAATTACTCAGATTATCTTTTATCCCTAACCTGCTTATTCATTTACATAGTAGTCAATCAATTCCAATATTATTTTTCAATTTTTCTTCCATGAAACATCAAAAACTGCCTCATTATTAATTTCAAAATCCTATATGTTAAAATTATGATTTAAAAAATAATATGAGATTTTAATTTTAACTCCTACTTATTATTACTTTTAATTGAGAATTCACTGTAGGCTAAGAATTGGGCTGATGATTTGCAATCAATATCTAATCCTCAGATCAGCTCAATGAGCTTACCACTGTTACCTCCCCCTTTTAGCAAAAGGGGATAAACCGAGACCAGAAAGTGTGCTTTAAAATGCAAGATCATTGGGGATTTCAAGTCAGCAGCACAGTAAGTAGAAGTTACACTCACCTACCTGCTTATAGGACCAGACTGGAATAACAACTAAATTAAAGAATAACCATCCCAAATGACCAACTGAAAACTCTCCGAAGAGGAGTCTTATACCCAAAATTTACAGAAAAAGCCTCCTCGAGACTGGTATGAAGGGCAGAGACCCAAAAAGGGCTGGCTTTGCAGGTGGCAGCTGAGGTGTCAGAGAGCTCTCAGCTGAGGGGGGGGGTCCCCCAAAGCATGGGGCCTAAACCCCAAACTGGGCTCCCCAGCCCAGAGCCCAGAGCTCAGAGCTGGAAGAGGCACCCACATGACCCTTGGTTGTGAAAAGCAGTGGGATTTCTGTCCACCAGGGAGAGATGAAATCTGTTGGAGACACAGGTACTCTCTTAAAGGGCCAACACACAAAATTTCATCTGCAGCCACGCACACTGGGCTTCGCCGGAGGGAGAGCGAAGCAGACTAGAGTCACCTGAGTGAGCCTCAGTTCTGTGGCTCTGGGGAGAGAGTTGAAGGGGCAGCCACCAGGGTCCCTGTGCTGAGTTCCCCTCCCACACCACAGACGCCATCTTTCCTGGGTGGAGCGCTCCCCTCCTCATGGCATCAGCCTGGGGGAAGGCAACAGCCTCGCCCTCTGGACTCCCTGTCGCCCGCCCCTGTGGAGCTCACGCCCTGCTGAGGAGTCGGCTGCCTGGGCCGCGGTGTAGAGGTCCAGGCCGACTCAGGGGGTGTCAGCGACTAGGTTGTCTAGCTTTGGAGCAGGGCCATTGCTCCAGCTTTCCCATGAACCTGCCTGGCATTTCCCCCTCACAGGAGATCTAACAGAACCACCCTCCCGGCTTCTGGCAGGGCCAACCTCTGGGCTCTGGAGGCTCCACCTGTCTGATTCCTGGTGACTCCCTGCTGCCAAGGTCGGGGCAAAACCTGGGACAGAGTGAGTCATGTGGCTCTGGGTCAGGGCCACATCCGCCATCCTTCCTCAAGCCTGTCTGGCACCTCCCCCTCACTATGGATCCACTAGCCCCATCTTCTTGAATTCACCGGAGGTTCTTTTAGTGACTGAGCCTGTTAGGCAGCTGGCAGGTAGAGGCAGGTGAAGGTGGATCTTGAGGTGTCTTGGCACTTTTGCTGACTGGGCCTGATACTGGAACAAGCCAGCCTTGGGGTACAGCTTGGTTCTTGCCACACACACTCAAGCCCAGCAGAGGCAACCATGAACTGTGGATTGCTTGTGGCTCCAAACAGGTTACCACGGGCCAGACATTGACAGCATCTGATATTGGTCTGCACCAGCATCCCTCTCAGGGGGCCTAGGACCAACACAACCAGTGACCAGCTTCAGACAACTTTAGAGCAGGATCCTATAAGCTTCACAAGCAGCATATCCAACGGGAGATCTAGGCAGGCACCAGACCCTGATAAGGAGAATGGCACTTCTTGTGGTCAGCACCCCACAGCAGCTCACACACTGTGGTTGGGGTTGAGCCTCACAGTCAGCCAGCCTGAGGGTCAATCCCATGCATCAACAAGGCCAATAGCAATCTAGTCTCAATTATAACAGGAGGGCCCACATAACCCACACAAGGTACATTCTTGGAGCACCCGACTCAGGTGATGAAGGAGACTGCACCACTGGGTCCCACAGGACACCTAATACATAAGGCCACCTCATGAAGACTGGGAGTCATAGCATATCTATCTAATACATAAAAGTAAACACAAAGAGGCAGGCAAAATGGGAAGACAAATAAACAGGTTCCCAATGAAGGAACAGGAGAGCTCTCCAGAAAAAAAAAAGCTAAATGAAGTGGGGGCAAGCAATCTAACTGATAATAGAGTTCAAAGTAATAGTTATAAGGACACTCAAAGAACTTAGTGAGAACTACAACAGGATAGAAAACAAAATAATGCCAGGTCATCAACAGAAAGTGACAGCGTCAAGATTTAAGCTCTGTGCATTAACTTAATTCTAACTAAATTGTCTTGATTTTTCTTACCTCTGAATTTAAAGCAATAGAAAATTAAGTCAGATTTAACTTGAGCAAAATGGATAATTCCAGATGAGAGTAACAGAAAGAAATGTAGCCAAGAGCCAATGGCTTTCAGTCTTTAAAACCTGGATAAATAGAGTTTCCTGTTGATGTAGGTAGACCTTCTTTTGCTGGACACCGTGGCCTTTTGATGTCAAAGATAACATGCAGGCCAAGCAAGTCTCACTTGAAGAATTTCTATAGGAACTACTGACCACACTTTGGATACCTATAGGTTGAAGACAACATATATCTTCACCCAGGGTCGACAGTGGAAATTCTGAATAAAGCTTTTATGGTCAATAGATACCCTTTCTTCCCAGAGAACTGTGTCAGGCTCCCCTTTTAGGTTTGGCCTCATCTAAGCCCAGTAACCATCCAAATTCATGGACTCATCACTGAGTACAGAGACCAACCAACATCATCACCACTGTGAACTGGGTGGGTCGCTCCAGAAAGGATGAGAAGAGCTATCTCCAGATTCTGACCCCACTTTTGCTTTTAACTCAGAGGCAGTGGACCAGATGTGCGATTCCCTTGTGAACTTCCGCATTCCATAAATCTTGGCTTTGTATTGTGAGACTGAGGTCTGGTCATCATACCCAGCTTCAGGAGACTTAATCAGTAACTATCACATGGATACACAGTATTATTTATATTAACGAATAACAATTCTCTCTGGGAAAATGGAAGCTTTCTTTTCTACACTGAGGGAAGTTCAGTTTATATTTGAGTGCCTGTTTTGGTGGGTAAGATGATGTAGGCTGGAAGAGGGCTGCTGTCTTGAAGATTCATCCCAAGAAACTTTGAGGTCAGATGTTTAATACAGTCATAACTATGAGAGCAGGACCTCGCACTATAATTTGAAAATATATTTGATACGCTGTACTTTAAATATTAGTTAACAGTATTTATTTCAGTATTAGGTCTTCCAAACATTCAAAAATACTTGAATTTCAAGTATCAACTATCTCATCTATATTTTCTTGCTTCAAGTCATATCTCATTCAGAATAAAGCTCCCATGTTCTTTCAAATCTTTTTCAGATTTTGGATATGTTTATCGCACTATTTTGTTTTACCTGAAAGCATATAGCAGAGAGGTAAACAAAAATTTCTGTAGGGTCAAACAATGTGGGTGTGAATCCTGTCTCTTCCACTTCAAAGATATGTAATACTGGTTTCTGTTGCTTTGTTGTTTTTTTTTAAATCTCTCAATGCATTGTTTCCTTATCAACTGTATAAACATGGTAATGGTAAAGTTCCAATTTCGTTGTGAAGACAAACCGTTATCATACGTGCAAAGGATCTAGTGCAGAGCCTGTCTATATCACAGATCCGTGTAATGACAGGTGTTACATTTATTCACTATGGGGAAACAAAAAATAAAGTAGGAAATCTCAAAGTAAATTATAGACAAAACTTTAGTTTCTTTCTTGCCAGTCTGAATGGGTACACATGAACCTGTCAGTAGCTTAAATTTAGCAAACTACTGTATAAACGACCCAGAGACATGGACAACATTGTGGGGATGACCGTGGGGGTGGGGGCGGGCTGGGCAGAGGAGAGAAAAAGGGGAAAAGCTGGGGCAGCTGGAATAGAAACAATTAAAAATATTTTAAATAAATAAGTAAATAGATTTAGCAAACTATTCATTGATGTTTCAGGGCCTGGGGGAGCAAATAAGACTGTGTTTGGTCTCAAAAATTATTATTTTTATTTCTGCTTCTGTTTAGGTATCAGAAATACAATATGATCTCTGAAAAGTCAAAGAACAATGATAAAACACAAAGTCATAAGCAAATTCCCAATTACTTTGATCACTTTCACTAGATTCACCAAGTGATAACCATGCTGATGGCCATGAATTCCTGTGAGAAACGGCCTCTGCATAAGAACAAATTTATCAACACAAATAAGCACAAAAGAAGACAGGTGACAAGATGCTACAGAAGTTTCGGGGAGGAGGAAGGTAGAACGAGAGCGCCCTGAGGGACCTCCTGGTTACTTCCCAAAACCTTTTCCTAGCTGCCTCTTTCTTGGGCATCCCTAAAACACTTTCATTCTGTTAGTGTGATCTGATATTTGTCCCAATTTATACCATTTTGGAACTAAGAAACCTGAAGCCTATGGAGTTTTAAAAGTAATAATGAAATATTTTATAGTAAACGTGAAATATTTATAGTAATAATAAAATATGCAGTCCTAGATTTTCCATTTTTATACTTTATAGTACTAATAAATGAATATGCAGTCCTAGACTTTGCATTTTTATATCCAATCTTCTTGCATTGTATGACAGCATAATGGATTAGTTAATGCAATTTTAGGAATATGCTTATGAAACTGAAGAAAAAATGCAAGGCTGGCATTTGATTAGACACCAATAAATTAGTCGATGGTCCCATAGACATCCAGATTCAGAATATTCTGTTGGGCATTTCCCCCTGAAGCCTTCCCACTGTTAAGTACCCTGTCAGCTCCCCTTGTTCTAGACATTCCCAGGCACGTATGTGTCAAGAAAGATGGCATGCCATTAACAAAATTAGCGAGGTATGTAATTATCTGTATTATATTGCCACTGGATATATATGAGCTCATTTATGTACATATATATAAATTATGCCGAGACAACTCGAGAAAGTGCCATTGAAATATTTGAAGACATTTATTTTTCTTCTTGACTACTGCCTTTAGTTCATTTAAGTCATTAATGGAAGAACATGCATCAGAAAATGGTGTCCATTTGCAGAATAGAGGCTATTTCCTGGAAGACAGAACACCATAAGGGAATTCGTGCAACAAAGTTGTATCAAGTCAATACTCAGTCACCAAATGCATATACACACGTCACGATCTAATAAAAGTACTCAGATTGCTGATTGCTTTCATGTCCAGTTTTTCACTCCCTGCAATGTCTCCTATTTAATCAACAAAGCAAGATGAATAGCTGCATTGTCACTGAGCTTGAGATTCTGGGCCTAACCCTAAATCCTGAATTCCAGGGAGTTCTCTTCATCTACCCCCTGGGCTTTTCTTGGTAACACGCTCACTGCCATTGCCACATTCTGTAACACCGCCGTGCATACCCCCGTGCACGTTCTCCTGCTGGCACAGGCCACCGTGGACGTCACCCGCACAACCAGCGTCACACGACACACGCTGGGCGTCCTGCTCGTGCTGGGAGACACCACTCCACGTGCAGGCTGCACGTTCTAGCCCTTTTCCACGTGGTCCCTGGGGGTCAAGACGGTTCTCCCCACCAACACGGCCCAGGAGGGTTCTGTGGCCGTCGTTTTCCTCCTCGCTGCCGCGCTGTCACGAGCCCCAGTAAGTGTGGGGCCTTGCTCAGCACCATCCTGGCCGTGGCAGTCCCCGATTCCTGAGGGCGCGCTGATTTCAGGCTGAGGCCGACCTTCCGTGGGCCAAACTCCGTCTGCCACTTGTTTTGTGAGATACCCCGTCTGCTCGCTCTGCCCCGCAGTGTCACGAGAATCCACGAGGTGATGGCGCCTGCTGCTGAGGTCATCCTGGCCTAGTCACCTCACACTCGCTGGCCTCCTCAGCTTTCAGCGTTGCCCTGATTCTGCGCACGCGCGCCGCGCAGGCCAGGAGGAAGGCTTTCTCCGTGTTCCTCGCCCACCTGGTGGTGGCGCCCCGGTACTACATCTTCTCAGTGCACACCTACGGCCGCCCTACCTGCGCTTCACGCTTTAAAGGGGCAAAAGGGGTGGCTGCGCCCTACACCCTGGAGATGGAATAGTTATCTCCATCCCAACATTCCTGTTACCTCCTGCAAGTAAAAATGTATCACTTCATCGTGAGTCACTCCCTTAGCTCCTTATTTCTAAAATGCACCGATCCTCCTACCATTTTAAAACTGACTTAAACTCACCATTCCACACATTTCTAAAGTACTTCACTTTATAAAACTTAAAAACTAATCATAGTAAGTATAAAGTGTTTCTATTATTTCTACCCTGTTCCTAATATTCTCATTGTCTTCACAGCTCCATTATTTTTATTTTAACAAGATCTGTAATATAATACACATACAGCCTCGCATAAATACAGGGTGGTGCAAAAGTAGGTTTACAGTTGTGAGGACAGGAAACAGTTTATTCCTGTATTATTATTTATTAACTGTTGTATTATTTTCTATACCATCAACTGTAAACCTACTTTTGCCCCACCCTGTATATATAAAAATAAGTATCCCTATACCTGTTTAAAAAGTCACTAGATACATAGATCGATCGATCTTCTAATGCCTGTATGTTCGTACAAAGAAGCATTCCCCAAAAGCTCATATAACTATTTTACATATTATACACACACATATATCACAGAGATGCGTTACTTATAATGTTATAGGATTAACTAGTCTATGACTCAGATTATGTTTCCCATTTACTTAATGAGAAAATATATTTTGTCACTATGACATGTATTTATGACACAGATTGTACAGTTTTCCCTTGAAATCAGGGTTATAATCAAGGTTTCACTGCAATATGTTTTCAGTTAATGCATTGCCTCAGAAGTAATCTTGAAACGACATAGTTCATGTCATTGTTCCCTGTTATAGGTATTTTACCCCATGGATATAAGAACCATTTATTATTACTGACATTCCTTTATATAACATTTAATGCCAAATTCTAAGTAAATTAATCCCTAACAGACAGTGACAAGAAGAGTGCTGTTAATGCCCTCCACCTGAAGACCACCGTGAACAAATGTGAAGGTGAACAGGTCGGGTTTACTGTGTGAAGGGGATGACACATCATGGTCGCAGAGGGTGCTGGGAGGTACTTAGTGTCCAGTATTTAGTGATGGAAGGGGGCGTTTCCCTAGATTAAGTGATGTCAGAAAATAAAACCAATTTTAAGTAGGAGGCAGAGGACTAAGCTTTGCTAAACTGCAACTGATAAAGAAGCAGCAATTGATCGGATTAAATGAGGGGGAGAAAGTGTTGGTCACGTCTGAGGTTTTGACTGTGTTCTATTTTCATCTGTGCTGAGACATGGCAATGGAACGGACTTGTTTCTATCTTGCTCCACCATAGTGACTTTTTCTGATGTTCTGCGGTTTGTTTTCTTTTTTCTTTCTTTCCTTTTTTTCTTTTTTTGACCTTCAACAGAACATCACCGAGCTGTTTAGCACGCGAGCTGGGTGGACAGCCGCCAGACGCTGCTTTTCTGTTTCTCATTTCTTTAAAATTAAGCTCATAGATGACCTTTTCCATTATGCTCCCTTCTTTGTCAAAAAAGCCATGTGGAGGTCAAATCAGCAATATAGGTTATTCCTTTATAAGGAATAAATGCAAAGTAATTGCTTGAATAATTGCTGAAATTAGGTAGGTACAAAACATGGTTAGAAATAGTGAGACTATCATTTGAAACATTCAAATATATTGGTGTTCAGATCCTTTTAAGCGGAATATTGATCAGCAATCGAATTCCAGATTCCTTCCTCTCTGGAGTTGTTTCACTGGAGCTTCCACATTATCCTTGTTCACTGTTGCCTCGCATGCTGCATTTTGTACACAAAGGAATCGCTGCCTCGTATCTGGGCGGTCTCGCTCGGCTCTCTGCCTCATCCATTATGCTGACATGTACACCTCACGCAACATAGAAAATAATTAACTCTGTGTATAGCTAGTTGTCTAGGATACAGGAGGCTTTAGACCGTGAGAAGCTGAAATTGTACCTTTTCCATATTTCTTTTACAGCACGTTACATCCCTCAGCAGTGCGAACGCCCCCCTTAAATTATGTACTGATTGATCATTTTAAATTTAAGAGTAAAACAGCAAGGGAAGCTTGAGTGTTTTGTGACATTTGTTTGTTGATATGTGAGTGTGGGAAGGGGAGGGTATGATGGATTTACCCTTTACTATATCTCGAACTTGAAATAGTGTATAATAAATATTCCAGAATAATCCGGGCTAGTTCATTTAGAACACTGTGATAAAGAGGCAGCCACTCTGGGTTTGAACCTCAAGTAGGTTATTTTAGATTTCACTGGAAAATAATTGTTCTACTGAATGCAGTTGTAGAGCAAATGCTTATTAAGTCTCGAACAGGTTTGGCTACAAATAATAGAGGCTAGTGCTTCATTCCCTTCAAACAGTGGAATACCCCTGCCGCACGCAGCAGAAGCCGGGGTCGGACACTCGGCTGCACCTGTGCCTGCCCCGCGGTGCCAGCGAAGAGCCAGCTCCTTCCACGGTGCTCGCCGTTCAGCCTGGTTTTCCCTGGGTCGGGCACGGCTCTGTGTCACCGGGCGCCTGGGCCACCACCCAGGCGCGGGGAAGCCGTCAAAGGGCAAGTGAGGCCCCATCTATTATTTTTAACTCTTTTTTGAGCTTTACTGAGGTATAATGGACAAGTAAAATTGTAAGACATTTACGTGTACATACACCATGATGCTTTGTTGTTGTTGTTGTTGTCGTTGTTGTTGTTGTCGTTGTTAAGAATCACTGACTCAGGCCCTGGCTGGGCGGCTCAGTTGGCCGGAGCATCGTCATCCTGCCGTGCACACCAGAATGTTTTGGGTTAGGGCCCAGATCCGGGTGCCTATGGGAGACGACCTATTGATGTTTCTCTCTCACATCCATGTTTCTCTCTCTGTCTCTCCCCGCTCCTTCCCTCTTCTCCTCCCTCACTTCCTCTCTCTCTAAAATCAATATAAATATATATCTTTAAGTGAGGATTAAAAAAAGAATCGCTCACTCAGTAACATGCCTGTGTATATGGTTGGCATGACTACACGCCGCCCCATCGCACGTTGTAAACGCTGAGTGGGAAACCAGTGTGGGCCCGCGGCACCCGGAACACACTCGCAGCTAATATTCGTGGGAAAGGAAGTTACTGGTAATACCTATCAACAAATATATCATTAATACAGATTTGGGATCAGTAACTGATTGAATGGTGGGCTCAAATTGAATTTAGAAATGAAGACTGCTGAAACTGAGACCACCACAAAACACTCTTTAATCCCACTAGTGGTAGTAATGTTTGCCTTAAAAATTACAACCTTAAAAAATTTTTACTATCATTAATAATTATTTTATGTCTATATCATATAATATAAAATCGTAATTTAAATAAAAGACAAACTGACATACCTTTTTTCTTCTTAGCTTCATCTTCTGCTAACAAATGCTACTACTTCTCAGTAAAAGCTGGTTCTATAAAACTTAAAACATACCAATCGGGACCATAAGAAGCTAATTAATACTTGGTCTTCCCTGGTGCAGTTGCTCATTCAAGACTGGACACATGGCAAAGTTGGCCCAACTATACTGAGAGACTTTCAGTTCATCCCTCGGGGAGAAACTCATCCTCTCCTGTTTGACATGGACAAGGACGCTGAGGGCCACAAGGGCCAGGCGCAGTCATGTTATGACCAGAGGGAGACCTGGCCTTGGGATGAAGCCAACTTTGAAACAAGTAACATCTCTGAGCCCCTGGATCAGTCAAGCCTGCAGCTCACCTTAGCTGAGGCCTTCGTCTTCTTTGTTTGTTTAAGCCAGCTGCAGTCGGATTTTTGTAACCTAAAGTTAAAGCATCCTAATTTGTGTAAAACAAAATAAATGTTTGTTAAACTAAATTCTAGCAAACTTCAAAAAATTTGTTGTCTATAAAATTAGGACAGTTTTTTCAAAGTATGGTCACTGACCACTTGCACCTGAATCACCTGGGATATTTGTTTCAAACTCAAATGACATAATCATAATGTCTAAGGCATAGAAACTAAAAATCCACAGTCTCAGCGAGTCTACCTCTGATTCTAATGCTAAAGGTTGGGAGCCACTGGCAGAGCAAGCTGTACAATTTCACTTGGGAATTTAGAAATACGCGATGCAGCCTGTTTGGACTCTTGCTTCTCTCTTTTAAGAATGTGTATCATCCTGGCTGGTGTGGCTCAGTGGATTGAGCACCAGCCTGCAAACCGAAGGGTTGCTGGTTCGATTCCCATTCAGGGCACATGCCTGGGATGCAGGCCAGGTCTCCAGCTGGGGGAGCCTGAGAAGCAACCATAGATTGATGCTTCTCTCCCTCTCTTTCTCCCTCCCTTTCTCTAAAAATAAATAAATAAAACCTTAAAAAATAAAAATATGTATCAAACCTTCTCCTAGTGCTTTATAAATGTCACCCAAAGGAAAGCAGAGTAACAGTCTTTGATTCGTGAAAGTAGGTATTTTTGTAAAATTGTGTCATGGTGTCACAGGTGTGCACAAGTAACGGGGCTCTTGGTTACTTGAACAAAGAATTGAACAAATCACACAAGCAGAGTAAAGCGGGGAAAGCAAAGCTAAGTAAGGACAGTACACTGCACAGAATCTGGGAGCGAGCCAATCCCCCGAACAGAAAATGGCCCCCTGTTGTCTGAGGGGTTAAGGTTTTGTAAGGCTTTTTACTTTCCTGTTCTTAATCTACTTTCTACTATGCACGTGTTTGGAGTTATATAATTTTTCTGCACGTGATTACCCATAGTTCTCCCTGATTGTCCACTCAGGGGTGGGGGGGAGTGGAAACCGCAATGCTAATTTATTACAATCAGATTATAATGATGCTAAGCTGCACTGCAGGCTGTTCAGGATCCAAGTGCGCAAGCCCAGCTGTGGTTTTGAGCGTTCCTGTGCTGTTACAAGACTGTTTTCAGAATTCAGGATGTTGGTAAGTGACATGTCAGCTACTTACTTTGATGCCAGCCTCCCAGGACTTCCTCATTTTTCTTTGATCTGCTGTCTCCAAGTCTCCTGCCTCAAGTCCAGCTCCTTGTGGGGAGGGAAGTCACTTCAGGAACTCAGGACATCTGGCCTGGAATGTCTGGCTTAGCTTTCTTCAGCATATTTTGCATCTGCTGTGGATACCTTTAGCGCGTCCTCGTTTCTGTCCTGTCTCAGTGGCTCTGCACTTAAAATTAAAATGCTTGAGAAATAAAAAATAATTCTCAGTTAAAGACACAGTAAATGACTTATGCTTTAATATAATTAATTTATTAATTATATTCACATTTTGACCACACCAATACATAATAAAATGATTTTATATCAATGATAATATTTTTAGTAAGAACAATGTGAGTAATAATTCCTCAATGTTTTTGAAATCTTATTTAACACTTTGTCATCAATAAATTGATGGCCTAGCTCTAGGTGTGTTATACTGTAATATTTGTGTTTAGTGAGTACCAAAGCTAAAAATGACACCTCACAGTACATATTATACCAAAATGGAACAAATACATTACTTTTGTGTTTACTAAATCAGACTTCTTTCAATATATTTCCACAAATGCCAACATACTGTTGAAATTTGAACGTAAAATAAATCTAAAGCTGTTTGTGTTTTATTTTAAAAGAGTAATAAACATTTTGGCCTTTTAGAAATATAAAGTAGGTTAGAGAATTGTTTCTAATTGTGTTTAGCAGGCATACATAAAGCTTTAGAGATCATTTGCCTACATCATTTTTGCCAGCAAAATCACATAATAGTAGACATGTGTGCAAACATCTAGTGTTTTTCCCCCTATATCATTAGTTTCTTTATAAAAAGTTAATTTTCACACTTGTTTTAAAGATGCAACCTCTGTATTGAAAGGATGGTGTGTGTGTTGAGTTTTTGGAAATTTAACATTGCGCTAGGTAGCATGCAAACATTCTTACACAGTTGATCACACGTTGAAATTTTTATTAAGGTCAAAGGTCTTATATTGTAATGATTCCAAATGGCTTTAGGACAAAATAATTTGACTATGTCTTTAATGTGATATAACCTAAATACAAAGAACTTTACCTTTCTTAATTTTCCCAATAACTTCATGTAATTCTGAGGTAATGTGTTTGAAGTCCTCTACATGGAATTTCTATTTTCTCCAACAACAATTGCAAGAATTAAACAGAAATACTAGAACTCATGATGTATACCTCTCACATGTGCCCATGGCAACTCTGTCCACTAAGAGTTAGAAACCAACCATCAATGCAATAGCGATGACCCCTGCCCGACCAGAAACCGTGGTGTCTAAAACTACTTCCTATTTTCAAAAATCACAGATATTTGGTGTAATCGTAAGCTATACGTCCGTGGTGGGATTTCTATATATGGGAGCTCGTGACCACCCCAAGCAGACAGGACTGCCACCAAACAGCCTCGCTACGCAGGGACTAGGGCCTGACAAGCTTCTATGGCCCAAGAGGAGACGTTAGGCATCAGAGGAAAAGTGACTGCAGTGAACGCAACACAAGTACATTTAAATTCAGGAGTTCCAAATGGTCCTAAGACATTTTGGTGAACATAAGAGAATGCTAGGAAACCAGCTCATTAAAGCTGGTAATAAAAAATCATAATAAGGTATTTTTAAAAATTGTCAGTGTAATTTGTGCATCAGGACATCCGAATTGCCAATAATTAGCTCCTGGTGTGTGTGTGTGTGTGTGTGTGTATGTGTGTGTGTGTGTGTGTGTGTGTGTGTGTGTGTGTGTTGGGGGGGCAGTGTTTCAAGGATTTTAGCTCATAAATGAAGAAGAAAGATAAAGTTAAAATATCATTTTGCAAACTATAATGACAACATAAATATAGGAAATCTTCACTAATGGCTACTGACAACCGCAGAATAGAGACAACCACCAACGTAGGTCATCTTGCCAAATAAATAAGTAAATAAATAAATAGAAAGGCAATCTCATCGAATCTTACTAACAATCAATTTATGGGAATTACTGGGTTAGAGGGAGATGACACCATGGATATGTATCCAGCAAAATCAAGACTGCAGGAAACTCTTTGTTAGAAACCACCCAGCTTCGTCAGCGCCAGTAAAATTACTAAATTAAAAATAAATAAGAAGATAAAGGTGAATTTATAGGCAAGATTTAGGAAGCTTATCAATAAATTGCAGAGTATAAGCTTTATTTATATCTCAATTCAGGTAAACATGTTTTACAAACTAACAACTCAATTATAAAATATAAACTGTGATTCGATATTCGATAATAATATATAGGAATTTTTTTTTCTTTACTGTGGTAATTCATAGGGTTTTTTGCTATGTACAAAAAAAAGGGGGTGCGTATCCGCGTACAGGGATGGGGTCTCTTTCCGCAGCTCTCCCTGACGACCAGCAGCTAGAGCAAGGGTCCGCAACCCCCGGGGCGACGGACCCATAGGGTCTTCTCGGTTAGAAACCAACCCCCTACCCCACCGACGCCCAGCAGGAGCTGAGCGGATCAAAGTCAAGGCGGAGGCGGAGGCGGGGGGCGGGGGCCTAGGCGCAGAGAGGTGGGGGACGGAGTCCGCTGTCGCCGCTGCTCCAGCCGGTCCCGCGCGGCCCCCGTGGGCTGCGCCTCAGCCACGACGACCCACGGCTCCCAGAGCAGCCGCCGGGATTTCTCCTCCGGGCCCTGGAGGCTGACAGCTACCAACACCCACGTCGCGAAGTCGGCAGACGTGGAGAAGCGAGCTGCTGAATTACAGATGCCACACACCCCGGAAAATGATGTTTGGAGACAGCATTTGAAGAACCCAGCACTGTTCTGGCTTTGGATTGAGTTCAAAGCCGCAGATGCTTTAAGATGTGCAGACCGCCGCCAAGGCAGCCTCAAAGCATGCTGTGCAGAAGAGGGGCAGGAAAAGCAGGAAGGGCGGAGGGCGAACACGCCAAGGAGGCCATTAAACCGTGGGATGGGACCTATACGACAGATTATAAGGGGACGTGACTGGGAGAATCACTCAAGTTAAAGGTTGTACCTACAACAGATCCTGTAGAGACAGAGAAATTGAAAACTCGAGAACAGATTACGTTTTTTGAAATTCTCCTGTTTGAGGATGAACTTCATGATCATGGATTTTCAAGTCTAAGTGTGAAAATTAGAGTAATGCCTCCCAGCTTTTTCCTGCCTTTTTTTTTTCTTTTTTGAGAATTGATGGAGTACTTGTCAGAATGAATGACACGAGACTTGCCCAGAGGCTGACAAGACCTACGTGTTAGGAGAATATACATCACGAGGGAGCAAAACTGCTAAAGAAACACTTGTTCTGCCTCCCTTCTTCACCGAGCCCTGTGAAGTAGCACAGTGCTTACCCATCAAGGAGGCAGTTTGTGAGAAGCTGGTATTTCTGGAAAGAATCGATCATAAACCCACACTCAAAAGAAAATGCACCTGTGGGATAGAGTGTGCCATACCACACACTCACCGTGGAATCTGATAGAGACCTTGGCCATGTGTGTAGGGGTATTTTATTATGAGAATTAATTGCCTTGTCGATGTGCAGATTTTCAGTAGCCTTTAAGGTAAAAATAAAAGATTGTTGCAGGCAAAAAAATAAATAAAGTCCAGGTGGAATATCCTGTGATTGCCACAAAAGCATTGAAAAGTCTGCTTCCATTTCCAACGTCCTATCTTTGTGAAGCAGGGTTTTCTGCAGTGACAGCAACCAAAGCGAGATTACAGAGTAGACTGGACATAAGCAACACACTTTGGGCGTCACTGCCTCCCGTCGCCCCCAGACGGGACCGTCTAGTTACAGGAAAACAAGCCCAGGCCTCCCACCGATTCTGCATTAGGATGAGTTGTATAATTGGTTCATCACATATTACAATGTAAGAATAATAGAAATAAAATGCACAATAAATGTAATGGTGCTTAAATCATCCCGAAACCATCCCCACCCCAGTCCATGGAAAAACTGTTTTTCACAAAACCAGTCCCTGGTACCAAAAAGGCTGGGGACTGCTGAGCTAGAGGATTTGCTCTGCAGTTCCTGGTTGATCCCAGTCCCTAGGTGTAGCCTAGAGATGGTGCCCACTGTCACTCAGCAGCAGGTAGTGCTGTGAGGATGTCACCTGACTGCTGGAGGGCGGGTGGACGCTCCCAGCAGGCATGGAGGGAGGCTGTGGGTATGTGAGGTGTCAGGTTTGGTTTGCAAGAGGCCACCTCGAGTGGAGGGGCACAGAGGGACCCTGCGGGCGTATGTGCTGTGGCTGAACTCCCTTTTTGTTGTTGTGGTCTCTCTTACTCCCCAGTCGTTCCTCCTGGTTTATCTGCATGCAAATGTGGGACCACCCAGTCTGCCAGCCACAGCCTTGCCACTCATCCTCTCGGCCAGGGCTGCCCGTCTCCGCCCCTCCTACTCGTCTGGCTGAATGTTTCTTCTTGAACTCCTTGGCTGTCGGACTTCCATACAGTTAGATTTGTTTTTAAATTTGTTGCCCTTCTTTTGATTGTGCGAGGAGACCAAGTATATCTATCTACCTACGCCTCCATCTTGGCCGGAAGTTAATCACTTAGTGATTTTGAATTTGTGATTGCAAATATTTGTTGTATAATTTAGCTTTTGATTTAGAAATTACCTGTATTTCTACGTTTTGGGACCAAACCTTCAGGAAAAAAATCTTTCATTTTAATTTTTAATTCAATCAGTTATTTATTTATGATACCTGTTTTTTGTATTATAAAGGAATTTTAGCATTTATTCCTGAACATATTATGGTACAAGAGATTTTATGTAACAAATAATTACAAAACACAAGAACAGATACAAGGCATTTCAGGCACTACCCATGTGTAGTGCTCATTGTTGTATTTCCCTAAAAAGTTTGGGCAAAAAAGTATGCATTATGCATGGCGAGATATGGTAAGTTTGCACTGGATTTCAAAATAATAATCCAGTAAAGATAATTATTTAACTAGTCATTAGCATTACATAGTTTCTACAGAACTTTCTTTTTTAAGAGGCAGAATTTGCACTTGGGATATTATATATTTTGTGATGTAACTTTCCTTCATTATGAAAGTGACCTTTGAATATTTTCTTATGAAAATGGAATTGCACAAGTATTAAATGGTGTCATAGGTGTCCTACAATGACTAATTTGTTCTCAAATTCACTTTATACCTTTACCACTGCTTTCCATGTTTCTTTGAAAACATCTGTTGACACTGGATGCAGATTTCGTGTCACCTTGCCTGCCCACCCCCACCCCGACTTCAGCCGGGTTTGTCAACATCAAAAACAGGTTCTTCATAGAACTTTTTTTTTCAAGTAAGAAGTATCAAAGGCAGCTCTCAAATTTGAATTGCTGTACCTACACATCTTTTTAAATTACAAGAGTCTGTTAAGTGTAACCTACTCTGATAATTTTTGAGGTTTGTCCCTTTGTTCTGGAAGCTCAGTGTTAATGCTTTTTACTAAGGAGATGGCTTGATATTGTTATTAGCTAATATTGTGAGGCAATTATGCACTTAACTTGGAATTTATTGCTAATAATAATAGAGTTAACCTATATTTGAATTAATAGTTTTAATACTTTCAATATTGTAATTTCTAAAAATTCTTTTGAATATCTGATAGCACTGATTTTTTACCTCATAGTCTGGCTAATTAATATATATAATGATGCTGATTTGGGCTTTTTGCATTTTCTTGCTGTTCCTTTTATATGTAAAAATAAATGTTAAAACAAATCCCTAGACAACAGATATTATATAGTGGAAAAACAAAAAGAAAACAAAAAGTAAATCATCAACAAATCATATAAACCTAACAAAATAAATGAGCCAACAATATATTGGTAGCAGAAATATCAAACATATAAACATTTTTTATTAATAAGCTTGAACAGCCTGGGCTGGTGTGGCTCAGCTGGTTGGAGTGTCATCCCCATACACCTGAAGGTTCATGGGTTCGATTCCTGGTCATGGCACAGACCCAGCTGTGGGTTCAATTCCCGGTCAGGGCACATACGGGAGGCAACCAATTGATGTTTCTCCCTCACATACCTCTCTCTCTCGCCCTTCCTCTCTCTCTAAAAGCAATGAAAAAATGTCATAGGGTGAGGATGAAAAAAAATAAGCTTGAACATAGATACAGTGAACTACTGCTGCATATATGCTATTGTATATCACACTCCTTAAAAAGAGAGTGGAGATTCTTTCCAAGGACATATAAAACCATTAAAATATGAGCCATGCATTTCACTGTAAAGTGAGTCTCAATAAACTGCATAGAATCAAAGCATGAAAGAATTATAAAAATATTCAATAATATTTATAATATATATAGAGTGTGTATATCTCTATATCTAATCTATATATCTATATCTATATCTATAAAATGTGTGTGTGAAATCCTATTATGGGGAAATCTCTAAGATATATTACTAAGTGAATAAAATATTTATAATATTTGCTTATATTAAAGAATGGAGGGCTCGCAGCCAATGGAGATGGCTTCCTATAGAGATAGGAAGACCACAGTGTGACTTGGACAGAAACGCAAGTCTCTTCTTTATACTGTACTTTGTACTTTTTACTGTGAGGTCATCAAGTATTTTACATAATCTGCAACAACATTTAATTTAAAAAATTTAAATCCATAAATGTTAGAAACAAACGGTTCTATCTTTGTATTCAATTTTTAGCCTAACTGCAAAAATTATTTTGAATAACTTCAAACCATAGTAATGTGACAAATATTCACAATAAGATAAATCATAAGGACAAAAATGGGCATACAATAAGGATTACAAAGAAACAAAATAAAAACTATGACAGAACAATTACCTTGGAGGGGTGAATGAACTGTATTCTAGTGTAACCAAAAAGTACATGAAGTTATGATTTATAGAAACTTCAAGCAAATACATATAAAAGAAACAAAAACATTTAAACGTCATCATTTGGCAGTGACTGCAAAACTTAGGTAAAAATTGGAAATTTTATAATGAATAATACAGATCGAAACCTTGAACATAATCATTAAACTTGCCATTATTAAAAAAAGAGCTTGCGAGACATTACGTGATTCCTGAGATCATGAGTAAAAGGTATACAACTTCATCTGAATATTTTGAAAATATAATGAAACTAGAATTCAATCAAACTTTCACTTACAGAAAATGCAAGGCAGAAGAATAAGTTCATTGATTATACAAATGTAATAATCCAGGATGTGGGAAATGGCACAGGAATATAGCTATTTTATCAACAAATAAAGCCAAAAATAAAACATGAAGGGGAAACTGTTGAAGATTAGAAGAAACCTAAAGACAGATAAATCAAACTCGTGGGCCTCGTTGGGACTCTGATTTGAAGAATTTGAAGGTAGAAAGACACGAGATACCACAGACGCAATTTGAGATCTAACGGCTGCTTAACGCTATTAAGGAAATACTGTTAATATTTTTATAAGTGACAACTGAATATTTACTGCAGTAAATAAAGAGTCCTAATGTTTTTTTGAGAGACATGCTAAAATAATTATTCATTTGGGGTATGGAAATGCGCACTTTGGATAAATCAAAAGGGGTATATATTGCTACTTGTTGAGTTTAGGTAAGAGACACATGAGAGATCACTACCCGCTTCTCTTTTCCATTGTACACGATTGGAAATTTCCACGGTTAAAAATAATAACAAAAACAAAACCGTGACTGTGGCTCTGGAGTCTTTTCTTGTGGAAGAATCTCTCCTCCTTTCAGAGGTGATGATCTTGAGCAAGTTACCTGGACACTTTCGTCACAGTTTGCTCATCTTTGGGAGAAATAGTGTATTAATCCCTGCCTTTCAGTGTTGTTATCTGAAAGAAATGTGCTATGCATATAAAACATTTTCAAAATTTCTAAGCACTTGATACATACCCAGGATTTATCACTGACTATTTTCTTTCTTTTTTTTTTTTGGCAATAAACCAGGATAAATTAAAAGCTAAAATTGATACTTTGGTTATTTCTAGTTATTTTACTTCACAAATGATTTTGTCCTTTTGTTTTCCTTAAATGAGTGTTCCATCCTTAACAATTGTCTGACTGACTGGGCAACACGCTTTCTGAATGGTTGCTAAGACAGCAGACTTCAAAAGTTCTCACTGAACACACAAAAATATTGCAACCATGTGAGGTGATGGATATGCTTAACTAACCTTTTTTGATTTTATATATATATTCATTCACTAAGTTATACACCTTAAATTTTCACAAAGTTTTATAAAGTTGTATGTGAATTATATCTCAACTAAACTGGGAAAAATATTTTTTGTTCTCCTACTTACATGATAAAGTGTATGATTTGAAAATTATTTTCTTTAGGAGTGGTGTTTCCCTCCACTCTCCTATCAAAAATTGAACGTTATGATAGTTAATTTTAAGTGTCAACTTCCCTGGGTCACAGAACGCGCAGAGAGGTGCACGCCCTGCCGCTGCCCCATCACTCGCCTGTTGAGGGAGCCTGGGCCGCTTCCCTCTGTCGGCTGCTATAAATAACGCTGCAAAGAGCATATGGGGGTGTGTATCTTTTCAAATTAGTGTTTTTCTTCCCTCCTTCCTTCCTTCCTTCCTTCCTTCCTTCCTTCCTTCCTTCCTTCCTTCCTTCCTTCCCTTCTTCCTCCCTCCCTCCCTCCCTCCTTCCCTTCCTCCCTTGGTAAATACCCAGAAGTAGAATTGCTGGGTCATATGGTAGTTCTATTTTTAGTTTTTTACTATTCTCCATAGTGGTTCCACTAATCTACAATTCCACCAACAGTGCACAAGGGTTCCACTTCCTCCACATCCTTGCCAGTTCTTGTTGATTTATTCATGATAGCAGTTCTGAAGGGCATGAGGTGATACCCTGTGTTTTTTATTTGCATTCCCCTGATGATTAGTGGCAGCTATTTATATGAGTGAACATACCGGGTTGGGATGACAATGTGGAGCAAATGAACTCTGATGCGTTAGGAGCAGGAGTGACAGCTGTGCAATCACTTTGACAATCAGGAGTCACCTGCTAAATGGTCTCTGACCCACTTATTTCTCTGCTAGGTGCTCACTCTAACAGGATTCCCGCTTTCACAAGGAGACTTGCCCAGGGGCACTCATTGAATTCTTATTTGTAATAGCAGGAAATTGGATAGGTTATGTTTAAACAATGTAACACTATATAGCAGTTACATTTTAAGTGATTTCCTACCATCAGCACTTGCATGAATGAATCTCCCAGGCAACCAGCCAAGTGAAAAAAAGTCAAAAGAACATTTGCAGTGTGATTCTTTGAATCTAATGCTCAAAAAGAGACACACATATTTGGAGATACCAACATTTATGATGAAATTAGAAAAATCTCAAGGAACTGGCCAGAATAAAATTGAGGCTGTTGCAGCTCCCCGGGACGGCAGGAATGGCCGCCAGGAGTCTGAGTGCAGCGCTGGCGTGCGTTTCCTGCACGAGTGCCGATCGCAGATTGTTCTGTTTTATTTTTACGCACGTAAATGTTAAGAGGATACCTATCCTGTTGTGTGTACAATATATTTCATAATAAGAATTAAAATAAGTTTAAAAGTGCCAAAATCAGCATAAAGCCACCAAGGAGCCCTCATTAGGCTGTTCTACTGCATCCTATTGAGTACAGTGTCGTGGTCCCACTCCCCACACACTTGCAACCACAGACATGCTTCTAGTAAACAGATGGTCTGTGAGGCTGTTCAAGGTGTAACCCGGCCCGGCGGACGCTCAGTAACGCTATGTCGGGTTGGCCAGAAAGCCCCTTTGGTTTTTCCTGTAAGATGGCTCTGCTAGTGCTTAGCTGTCTTTAACTTCACTCGAAATAATTTTGTTGGGTTGTATTATGACAGCTGTCATATCAGCGTGCATTTTTAAAAAATTATCAAATTGGTGGATTTTTGCGTAGCCATTTTAATACCGAAGATGGAAGAAAATATGCAACATTTTCAGCATATTATGCCTTATTATTTCAAGAAAGATAAGAATGCAACTGAAACTGAAAAGTGATTTTTGCAGTGTATGGAAAAATATTAAGCAAAGTAGCTGCAAATTACCATAGTAAAAGGCATGTGTTACAGATGAAATTTACATTGTAGATAAGAAGCATTTCACCCCCCACCCCACACATACACACTTCAAAGTGAATGGAATAGAAGAATAACTTCTTTTCCAAAAAAACCCCCCAATAATTATGAAACAGGGCATGAAAAGCGAAAGGAGTAAAGTGGATATAAAATAAACAAAACCAGAAGTCATGGAAACAAAATATGTTCACTGAACTAAAAAATAAAGTAAATGAGCGGGGACAGGGAGTGGAGGTGGAAGTGGGTATGGGGGGCTAAATGGTAATGGAAAAATACAATAAAAAACGAACTGCTAGAAAAATAAAATAAATGAAATGAAATGAGATGCTAGAGTTAACGCAGTCAAAGAACAATTAGATTACCAGAAGGTGATAATGAGGCATTGCCTCAGCATGTGATGGAGAAACGAAGATGAGGAATACGAGCAGCTGTCACAGAGGGAAACGGAGGAGCACACGCGGTGGGCATGGCAGCTGTGCGCTGTGCAGCCCTTACTACAGTAGGAGAAACAAAACGAAACACCACACAGCGTGTTAGAAAATTGTGTGATTTCCCAAATGATAATTAATGAAATATTCAAAGCTTTAGTACCACCTGTTATCTAATCATAAATAGCAAGTACATTATCATCTTGGACATATCACATTGGGACACTGTCTTAAATCAGCACGAAGAAGAAATGGGGGTGCAGAGACTACGGGAGGCCTAAGCCACATTTCCATCCAGAAGATGTGTGTCAGCAGCTGGGGAGATAGAACTCAGCCATGATAAAAATGACTTGGAACCAGAGCACCGTCCTCAAAGTGACCGGCAGGAAGGAAAGCTTTCCTCGCCCGACACCTTCCCCAGAATAATCAGGACTTCTCTGTCCACGAATAAGGCGATTCGGTCTCTCTCTCCTATGATGGCGCTTTTCACTGATGTGACTGAATGTTTTACCAAATTGATGCTGTTTATTGGTTTTTGTTTTCGAATATTCCTGCCCCAGTTCTTGGGCTTATGAATAAGTGAAAGGTCTGTGCAAACTTTAAACAATCAGATAGCTTCTTGTGAGTCAGGGAATTAAAGAGCATGTGTTTCTATACCCAATAAAATGCCCAATTATCTATTTAGTTCATTGGCTCTTTTACTAGAAAGGCTGTGACATAGTCAAAATATTAAAATGAAGCTAAGTTATGACCCTGGATTCCTACCATCCAGATATTGAAATAAATGGTCACATGGGAGAAAAGTGTCTGTCCTTGGAATGATCAGCTTATCTCTATGACTGTGTGCAAAAGAGCCCCGTGGAGCTTGAGCAGAGGGGCTACGTGAGCCCTCAGCCAGGGTGGGGAGCTCACTTTGCGGTCCTGCTACTACAAAGCAAGGGGCACACTGTGTCCTCCCACTCCCAACAGCCTGCGAACGCAGGCGTGGTGCGTTCAATGATTAGCGAACGGCCTACGCACTGTGCGTGAGAACTGCATCTGCTCCCGGGAGAAATTTAGCACTTTCTCTCAAAGTTTCTCTTCGATTTCACTGTTGCCAAGTTCCCTTAGAGCCCAGTTAGAAACCCAAGGGATGTTTTAATAAGTTCTTTTCCTGGGATCCAAATGACAGGTGCAAGCGCTTCTAATTTCCTGTTTAATTATAAGTTTTAAACTGTGATTTGCAGCGCTCTAACAAGTCCCTCGGGACCGCCAGCGCAGGGATTTAACTGGCAAAGTACCCCGCTTCAAGAAGTTGTTGAGAAAACAAAATTGCTTTCAATTTTTTTTCATGGTGTGAGAGACAATTTAATCATTGTTCAGGCCCCCATCCTGCCCCTGTCTTAATAAACAATCTCACGGGGAGGTCAGGTGACTGCTAATTAGAAAAATCAAACCACCGCTAGGGAACTATTTAGGAGACCGTTTTCAGTGAACAAAGCAATCATACTTCGTGCTCACATTATTGGGTAGTTCTGATGTTTTAATCTTTGCGCTCACACAAAAGCTTTCTGTTTTTTTAAATATGCACACCACCTAACTCACCTGTATATATTCCATTAATACACAAGCCTCAGGAAAAAAGGTACTAATGTTTATCAGATCAACCGGCATTATAAAACCAACTCTCATCCTACACACTACCTCAGAACAGCCAAAGGCAGGTCACTAGGCAGACTAAAAGACTTGATTGATTAATGGTCATATCATGAGCACAGCTGAGATTTAAGTACTGGCCATCAGCACACATGAAAAGTTACGTGTGTACAATAACTTCGTAACAGTCACAACACAAAGGTTTCTCGTGGACATTGATAACCTGACCTAAAGCTCTCTGTTTCCACTCTTCTTTTACAGCCACTATTGCTTTTTTTTGTCCTGAGTTTTTTTTTCTTTTGAAAAAGTATATTTAGCTGTCACGTTTCTTCTCAAGCGTCCACCCATAGTCATCGATGCCTATTTCACACCAACAGGAGTCCCCGGTTTGGAGTGAGGTCGAAGAGGGAGACTTTATTTCGTGAAATCAGCTGAGTTCTCACAGAGCACGGCTGTGGGGCAGCACGGCTGTGGGGCAGCACGGCTGTGGGGCAGCACGGCTGTGGGGCAGCTCCAGGGCAAGGTGGCCCTGGTGTTGCAGCTTGGCTCTGCCCCAGCAACGCGGCTCTGCTCCCTCCGGTCCCAGCCTGTGAGACAGCTTCCACTCAACCGCTCCACCTGGGCACACACCATTTTGGGTGGAAACCAAAAGTACCCTCCAGATACGCTGGGGAGCTGACTTATATATGACAGGTCCCTGTCCCTGGCCCCTGACTGGTCTGTCCTCAACCGTATGAAGACTCCAAATCCTCACATTTTGATTGGTCCAAGAAGCACTGTCCTGATTGGCCAGAATGGAGACACTTTGATTGGTTAGTGAAAATGCAAATGAAGCTGTAGCTCTACAGTTCTGATTGGGTAAGGCAAGCCTCAGACCATTGGTTGATTTACTAACCTAGGCGCTCCTTTATCGGGGTTAGCTCAGGTGGCAGAAATACCTTGCAAGTGGCAGGCAGCTCAGGGCAGCTTCTCTGTGACGTGGAGTGTGCATGAGAGGCCCCTGTCGAGCAACAGCTGCGGGGCCCAGTTTTTAAATTTGGGCTTGATTAACCACAAGGAGTCTTTCTTGGTAGGTATTTTCTTTCTTGGGTGGACACAAAATTTATATATATATATAAATATATATATATATAAATATATATATTCATATTTTTTCAAGATTTTATGCATAATTAAATTTAATTAGCTATTTTATTGAGTATAGAAACACATTATTCAACTCTTATTTTACAGGAAGTTATTTGATTGTTTGAAGTTTACACAAAGTTTCACTTTTTTAGTCCAAGGATCAGGGCTGGAATATTCAAAAACAAAACAAAACAGTAAATCTCGTCAGTTTGGATGGGATCTCTATGTGTGCAGCTCTATCCATAGTCAACATATGTATGGTTTGGGAGAGTATGTATATCTTCATATATGTGTGTATCTATACATATATGTATTCAGAAGTAAAACTCTTCCTTATTTGGATAGCTTTAGTGTGGTACATAATGTTTCGGTATTTTTAACTGCAATTTGATACGCCCCCCCTTCCCCTCTCTTTCAGGGGCAGAGCAGCCCGGCAGCTCAGATCTGCTTCCATAGCACATTTCTTGCATTTGCTATTTATAAAATGTGGTGTTGTTACCCCAGCCTTGTTGCTTGTGTGTCTCCCTCCTGGTCTAAGACGCTCCTGAAAGTAGACATTACATCAGATCTTACTTCATCAGAAACAAAGAAAAAAGAATTTAAGACAGCCATTATGCAGGCAGAAAGGCTAAAGGGGTCTTTCTCGCCTCACACCATTTGAAATTATTCAGGATGAGATATCCAGGAACGTAAGGTTATATTATCGAATATTTACTTGTATATTTATATATCATAAAGTTTTATATAACTTTATACCTAGAAATGTTGATTATACATTTACATTACATTTATATATTTTTAAAGTTTTCATTGAGAATGTGCCCACATGACACAGGGTGGGTTCGATGGTGATGTATGTTATGTGTTCCTGCAGGGGGTTGGTGTATCTGGGTCCCTCGAAGGCCCCGTGAAGCCTGACTGAGTGCATGTGAGCATGGAGAAGGGCCTGGGAACCAGGAGAAAATGAGAAATAGAGTCACATTGGTGAATTCCTGATTATTTATTAAATCTTGTGGTATCACAGTTTTCCAAAATGTCCGCAGAGCAGGTGGAAACTGCGCCCACTTGGTCCTGACCCCAGACTGGATTCCCAGCTAAATTATAAAACAACCAATCTGAACAACCAACTGAAACCTAAGTTGATAGGAAATATTATAATCAAAGAGTACAGAAGAAACTACATAAAGACCGGTAAGAAGGCGGAGACATGGAGAGGGTGCGGTGGCGGCTGAGAAGCTGGCGGCACATTGCAGCTGCAGAAATCCCTCCCCAGGAGCATGGGGCCTCAATGCCACACAGGGATCCCCAGCCCAGAGCTACAGACATGGGAAGAGGAGTCCACTTAGCATCTTGCGGCAGGATTCAGAGGCAATTCAGCCTGGGAGACCCGGGACACACCCTCCCAGGGACAAGCACTGCTGTTGCTACGGCACCGACCTGGGGGTCCGCAGTCCGGACATGTGGTGAGGCCATGCCGCCATACTCGGGTCCTGTGGAGGGTTGCTGGCTACACCCAGTAGAGACTTTAAGGGGACCTCTATTTTCTGGGGGAGCTTTTGGTGGAGACCCAGTGACTAAACTGTGTGGCTTAGGAAGCAGGACTGGTCTTCCCCACCTCGGGTGCATGGCCGGTGCCACCCCCCCACCCGCTGAGCCGCTCAGCCTGCCCTGTCCTCAGGTTGGAGGTGCAGGCTTGCTGCGCAGAGCTGGGATAGTTGGACCGAGTCTCCACGGGTGGCTTCTGTTGGGGAACCTGATGGCTGGGTGCAGGAGCCTGTGTGGTTACATTGCAGGGAGGCAAATCCAAGCTCCCTGGCAAGTCAGCCCAAGCTACCTGGGAAGGGAAAGAAGCGCCTGCCCACCCCCGCCCGCCATAGGCTTGCAGGCAGCACCCCCATTGGGAGACTGTTTACATCATCCCTGCCAAGTCCCAGCTACCCGTGCTGAGCTTGGTCCCTTCCTGCGGGGTGGGATGACATTATCCCCAAGAGACTCTTTTGACCTATGCCCCCAAGCCCAGGGTGGCTGAGCTCCCTCCTGAAAAGTGGACAGATGGCTATACCCAACCTGAACCTGCAGAAGCATCCCCCCACCAGAGGGAATTGGAGTTGGAGACTCTGATAGAGACTAAGGGGTTTGGCTTTGAAGCGGGGGCTACTTTCCCCTCATTGGGTACCCGACAGACTGTGTGACTCCCAAGTAGGGGACCCCCAGCCCTATCTCAACTAGCCTGGGCTCAACCTACAGTCTCTCACCAAAAGGCTTGGGAGGAAGACCAGGTAACCTCAGGGGTCACCGGAGTCGCTGCAGGCAGAGGTAGGCCTCAGGAAGCCTCAGCCCGTTTAAAGATCCGACTGCAGCTCTAAGCTGGAAGAAACTGACCCTTTGACAAAGATTGGCCCTTCACACACAATGTACAGGCCCAATAGACACAGACACAACAGTGAAGAGCATGCTAGCTACAGACATGTAGCCCAAGGCTGGTTACACACAACATCAGACAGTGACCTAACCTGAACCCCACCTCAGCGGACCCACAAACAACAAAACCACTGGTGGGCTTTGGACTACACCAGACCTCGACCAAACTAGCCACACAACCAGCACATCCAAAGGGAGATTCTGGCAGGCACTAGACCCTTCTGGGAACAGCCCTACACCTTGGCGGGGGCGGGGGCAGCCCCAGCACAGTGTCTCATACACCGTGATCAAGGTTTATCCCTATAGTGACCCAGCCTGGACTGTTGACTCCGCCCATGAAAGTGCCAGCAGCATTCAGGACTCAACTCCGGCATGAGGCACACATAAACCATAAGAAACATTCCTAAAGCACAGAGCTCAGGTGATCTGGAAGACTGTGCCACTGAGCCCAACGAGACACCTCCATCATGAAACCGTCATAGAAAGTTGGGAAGTCATAGCAGATCTACCTAATACACAGGGAGACAAAACAAGGAGACAAAAAAAGCACTCCAAACAAAAGAACAGGAGAAATCTTCAGAAAAAGAATGAAAAGAAATGGATAAAATGAAAGCAAGCAAAATACCAGATACAGAGTTTAAAACAATGGTTATAAAGATATCAAGGACATTAAGGGAGAATGGATGATCTCAGTGAGAACTTAAGAAACAGTAAGCATAAAAAGGATATTGAGGCCCTGACTGGTGTGGCTTAATTGGTTGGATGCTTTTCCACAAAATAAAAGGTCAACAGTTCGGTTTCCAGTCAAGGTACATGTCTGGGTTGCAGGTTCCATCCTCGGTCATGACATGTACAAGAACAACTGATTGGTGTTTCTCCCTTGTATCAGTGTTTCTCTCCCTCTCTTTCTCCCTCCCTACCCTTCTCTCTAAAAAATAAATAAAGTGTTTAAAAAAGAATATAGAAAACATAACAAAGAAAGAGTCAAAAATGAAGAATAGGATACCTGAAATGAAGAATACACTAGAAGGAGTCAATAGCAGGTTAGATGAAGCAGAGGATCAAATCAGCAAATTAAACTACGAGATAACAAGGACCACCAAAAGAGAGCATGGAAAAGAAAAGTGAATTCAAAGAAACAACTAAAGTCCAAAGGACCTCTGGGAAACATCACACACAACAGTATCAGCATTGTAGGGGTACCACACAGAGAAGAAAGTGACCACGGGATAGAGAGCCTGTTTGAAGAAATAATAGCAGAAACCTTTTTTAACACAAATTCAGGAAGCACAAAATCCCAATCAAGATGAAGCCAAAGAGACACCCACCAAGACACATCATAATCAAAATGGCAAATGGTATAAGAGAATCTTAAAGGAAGCAAGAGTGAGGAAGTTAGTTACCTGCAAGGGAGTTCCCAGAAGGCTGTCAACCAATTTCTCACCAGAAACACTTCAGGCCAGAAGAGATTGGCATGAAGTATTCAGAATGATGAAAACAAGGGCATGCATCAAAACTACTCTACCCACCAAGGCTATTATTTAAAATCGAAGGTGAGTTTTTTTTTCTCAGACCTTCATCCAAGATGGAGGTGTAGGTGGATACACTTTGCCTCCTCACACAGCCAAAAGAAGGACAACAACAAATTTAAAAACAAAAAAACAACAAGAACTGCCAGAAAATAAAACTGTATGGAAGTCCAACAACCAAGAAGTTAAAGAACAAACATTTATCCAGGCTGGTATGAGGGGTGGAGACAGAGACAAGCTGGGGTGGACGGGATGCCCCATGAGGCAGTGGCTGGAGGACTGGGCAGGAGAGATGGCAGCTGGCAGTCTCTCATTTGCATGTGGATAAACTGGGAGGAACAACAAGGGACCGAGACAGGCTGCGCAACCCACGGTTCCAGCGTGGGAAAAGAAAGCCTCAAAACCTCTGGCTATAAAAACCCGTGGAGGTTGTGGCAGCAGGAGAAACTCCCAGCCTCATAAGAGTTCATTGGAGGAGCCTTCAGGGTCCTAGAACGTACACAAACCCACCCCCCCAGGAACCGACACCAAAAGGGCCCAAATTACTTGTGGGTAGCAGAGAAAGTGACTGAAAGCTGCCGAGAGTCGGCTAAGCGGCATGGTTCCCTCTTGGACCCCTTCCCCACATACAGTGCCATGAAGCAGCATGTGGGTTGCCCTGCCCTGGCAAATACCAAAGGTTCCGCCCCTTATAAGGTAACAGGCATGCCAGAGACAAAAAAATATGGCCCAAATGAAAGAACATATCAAAACTCCAAAAATAGAACTAAGCGAAGAGGAGATAGCCAACCTATCAGACGCAGAGTTCAAAACACTGGTAATCTGGATGCTCACAGAAATGGTTGAATATCTGCAGCGGATTTAATGGGAGGTGCACCAGGTGAGCACCCAAGGCCCCGACTTCTGAAGGGCCCCGCAAAACCCCAACTTTACGCTTTTTTCTAATGATGCCAAGTTTGGTTTCATATGTGCAATTTAAATTATGTGCAAGTTTACAATTGGCAGTAAAGCCTGATAGTATGTTTATATCCACTTATTTTCACTATTTCATTACCACGCTGCTTACTATACACATACTATGCTGCATAGGCGCCGCGCGGCTGCATGACTGCTCATTGGAGCAATAGAATTTTATTTGCTACTTTGTACTTACAAGGTTCTCCTGCAGTGCAGACTTATGATATACACAAATACGCAGGGAAGTAAATTAGTTCGTGGATATGTACTTGTTTCATTTACGGTTTTAAAAATATGTATTTTTAAACATGTATTTTTATTTTCCCTGTCTCTCTTTTTTTTAAGGGGCCCAATATCTTCTGCACCTGGAGCCTCAACTGACCTTAATCCGCCTCTGTTGAGTATGGTTGCAAAATAGAAGAAAAAGGGAAGGCTATGCAAAGCGAAGTAAAGAAAAATACACAGGGAACCAACAGTGAAGGGAAGAAAACCTGGACTCAAATCAATGTTTTAGAGCAGAAGGAAGAAATAAACATTCGACCAGAATAGAACGAAGAAACAAGAATTCAAAAAAATGAGGAGAGGCTTAGGAACCTCTGGGACAACTTTAAATGCTCCAACATCCAAATCATAGGGGGACCGGAAGGAGAAGAGGAAGAGCCAGACACTGAAAACTTATTTGAAAAAATAATGGAGAACTTCCTCAATCAGGCAAAGGAAATTGACTTCCAGGAAGTGCAGGAAGCTCAGAGAGTCCCGAAGAAGTTGGAGTCAAGGAAGCACACACCAAGGCACATCATCATTACATTACCCAAGATTAAAGATAGGGAGAGAATCTTAAAAGCAGCAAAAGAAAAGGAGACAGTTACCCACAAAGGAGTTCCCATCAGACTCTCAGCTGATTTCTCCAAAGAAACCTTACAGGCAAGAAGGGGTTGGAAAGAAGTATTCAAAGTCATGAAAGCCAAGGACCTACATCCAAGATTACTCTATCCAGCAAAGCTGTCATTTAGAATGGAAGGGCAGATAAAGTGCTTCCCAGAAAAGGTAAAGTTGAAGGAGTTCATTATCACCAAGCCCTACTTATATAAAATGTTAAAGGGACTTATCTAAGAAAATGAAGAAGATGAAAATTATGAAGAGTAAAATGACAACAAACTCACAACTATCAACAACTGAACCTGAAAAAACAAAAACAAAAACAAATTAAGCAAACAACCGGAACAGGATCACAGAAATGGAGATCACATGGAGGGTTGGGGGGGATAGGGAAAGGGCACAGGGAATAAGAAGCATAAATGGTGGGTACAAAACAGACAGGGGGAGGTTAAGAACACTATAGGAAAGGGAGAAGCCAAAGAACTTATATGTACAACCAATGGACAAAAACTAAGGAGGACGGGGATGCTGGTAGGAAGGGGGATGCAGGACAGAGTGGAATAAAGGGGAGAAAGAAAAGAAAAATAAAATAAAATTGAAGGTGAAATAAAGAACTTCCCAGACCAGGAAATAAAAAATGACTAAAGGAGCATTGCCAGAAATGTTAAGAATAAAAGATATATAGAGAGAGGAACATAGGTATAAAGAAAAAATAGCAATAAATAAGTAGCTATCAATAATAACCTTAAATGTAAGTGGATGAAATGCTCTAATCGAAATCATAGTGTAGCTGAATGGATAAGAAAACATGGCCCATAGATATACTGTCTACAAGAGACTCACCTCAGAAAAAAAGATTCACACAGGCTGAAAGTGAAGGGATGGAAGAAAATAGTCCATGCAAAAGGAAATTATTTTAAAAGATGGGATAACAATACTTATGAGGAGGGACCACAAACAAACGAATTTATTTATAAAAAAGCGTGTATTTATTCTTACATGTTCAAACCTCAGGTACCTTCTAAGACTTGCCATTTAAAGCAATACAGCTATCAAGATGTTTTTTCTACTTCTGAAAACAGTTTTTGAACTCATCAATTTTGATGCCTTTTAATGTTTCTGTTGTTTTTGTTTCAAATCTTCTACATGGGCAAAATATTTTGAGGACTTTTTTCATCAGGGGAAACAAAGAAAAGTCACTCAGGGTGCGATCAGGTGAATAGGGAGGATGGGGCATGGGGGTCATACCCATTTTGGTAAAAAACTGATGAACTCTCAGTGCGGTGTGGGCAGGTGCACGCATAAATCACACATCATGAAATGGGCAAATGCATTAAAAGAGTCTTAGAAAAAACTGAAGCCGAATGCAGCCCCTCACAACAACGCCAGCTGGTACACTGATACAGATGGGTTCCTAGAACACTCACCTAGTGGGAGAAGCCTGTACTACAAGGGGCCCGCCCTCCAGAAGATAGTTCAGGGTTTTGAGGATCCCCCCTTGTATATCTGGCAAAAATAACGTCAAAACAAAGGCCATAGCAAGAAACAAAGAAGGTCATTAAGTACTAAAGGGATTGACCCAACAAGATATGCACCCAATGGATATGCACCCAATACAGAAGCACCTAAATCAGTAAAGAAAATCTTAGTGGACGTTAAAGGAGAGACTGACAGCAATCCACTCACAGTAGGAGATTTTAAAACCCAGATGTCATCAACAGATAGATTTTCCAGGTCCCCTCCCCCCCACAAAAATCAACAAGGAAACAGTGGCCTTAAATGACACACTAGATCAGATGGATTTAATTGATGTTTACAAAACATTTCATCACTAAGCAGCAGAATGTACATTTTTTTTTCAAATGCACATGGTACATTCTCAAAGACAGACCACACATTAGGACACAAAATAAGTCTTAACAAATTCAAGAAGATCAAATCATATCAAGCATCATTTTGGATCATAATGGCATGAAACTAGAAATCAGCTACAATAAAAAACTCAAAAACCCTTGAGTCTAAATAGCATTTTATTAAACAGTAAACTCGTTGAGTCTAAATAGCATTTTATTAAACAGTAAATGGGCTATCAATGAGATCAAGGAAGAAATATAAAAATCCCTGGAAATAAATGAAAATGAACACACAACAACACAAAATCTATGGGATACAGTGAAAGGAGTCCTGACAAGGAAGTTCAGAGCATTACAGCCCTATCTTAAAAAAAAAATAAAAATAAAAAATTGCTAATAAACAATCTAACCCTATACCTAAAAGAACTAGAAAAACAACAATAAACAAAGCCCAGGGTAAGTAGGAGGGAAACAGTAAAGATCAGAACAGATATAAGTAACATAGAGACTAAAAAACAAACAAACAAAAGATCAATAAAACCAAGAACTGGTTCTTTGAAAAGATAAACAAGACTGAAGAACCTTTACTCAGACTTATCAAGGAAAAAAGAGAGAGGACACAAATAAATAACATCAGAAATGAAAAAGGAGAGGTAATAACTGACCTCACAGAAATACATTGTAAGAAAATACTATGAATAACTATATACCAACAAATTGGATAATCTGGGCAAAATGTATAAATTCCTAGAAATACACAATCTTCCAAATAGATTAATTATAAATAGTAAAATGAAGCAATAATCCAAAAAACTCCAAGCAAATAAAAGTCATAGACTGGATGGCTTCACATGTGAATTTTACCAAACATTCAAAGAAGAACTAACACCTATTCTTCTCAAACTATTCCAGAAAATTCAAGAGAAAGGAAGACTTGCAAACTCTTTTTCACAAGGCCAGTTTATCCTAATTCCAAAACCAGAAAAAGACACCACAAAGAAAGAATATGATAGGCCAATATTCCTAATGAACCTAGATATTAAAATCCTCAACAAAATATTAGCAAACTGGATCCAGCAATATATTCAAAGATCATACACCATAATCAAGTTGGGATTTACCCAGGGATGCAAGGTTGGTACAATATTCGCAAATCAATGTGATACACCACATTAACAAAATGAAGGATAAAAATCACATGATCACATCAATAGATGCATAAAAAGCATTTGATAAAATCCAGGACCGATTTTTGATAAAAATTCTCAGCAGAGTGGGATTAGAGGGAACATACCTCAACATAATAAAGCCCATATTTGAAAAACCTACAGCCAACGTTATACTCAATGGGAAAAAACTAAAAGCATTTCCCTTAAGATTAGGAACTCAACAGGGATACTACTTTTACCACTCTTATTCAACATAGTACTGGAAGTCTAAGCCACAGCGATCAAACAAGAAGAAATAAAAGGTATCCAGCCCTGGCTGGTGTGGCTCAGTGGATTGAGTGCCAGCCTGCTAATCAAAGGGCCATTGGTTTGATCCCCAGTCAGGGCACATGCCCACATTTCAGGCCAGGTCCCCAGAAGGGGATGCACCAGAGGCAACTGCACATTCATGTTTCTCTTCCTCTCTTTCTGCCTCCCATCCCCTCTCTCTGAAAATAAATAAAAGCTTTTTTTTAAAGGCATCCAAATTGAAAAGGAGGAAGTAAAACTGTCATTATTTGCACATGACATGATACTGTACATAGAAAACCCTTCACCAAAAAACTACTAGATTTAATAAATAAATTCAGCAAAGTAGCAGCATATAAAAATAATATTCAGAAACTGAGGGCATTTTCATACACTAATAATGAGCTGTCTGAAAAAGGAACTAATAGTCCTATTTCCTACTGCAACAACAACAACAAAAATAGGGTACCTAGGAATAAACTTAACCAAGAAGGTAAAAGATCTGTGCTCATAAAACTATAGCACATTGAAAAAGAACTTGAGGAAGACACAAATAAGTGGAAGCAGGCACCATGTTCATGGATTGGAAGAATTAACATTATTAAAATGTCCGTACTGCCCAAAGCAATCTACAGATTCAACACAATTCCTATGAAAACACCAATGACATATTTCACAGGCCTACAACAAATATTCCAAAACTTTATATGGAACCAAAAAAGACCCTGAATAGCTTCAGCAATTTTGAGAAAAAAAAGAACAAAGCTGGAGGTATCGCAATACCTGATATAAAACTATACTATAAGGTCATAGTAATCAAAACAGCCTGGTATTAGCATAAGAACCGGCATATAGATCAAGGGAAGAGAACAGAGAGCCCAGAAATAAACCCATGCCTTTAAGGTCGATTAATATTTGACAAAGGAGCCCAGACTAGGTGGCTTGGCTGGTTGGAGCATCATCTGTGCACCAAAAGGTTGCAGGTCCCATTCCTGGTCAAGGCCCATAACTAGGTTATGGGTTCAATTTCTGGTCGGGGCACGTATAGGAGGTAACAGATAAATGCTTCTCTCTCTCACATCAATGATTTTTTTTCTCTCTCTCTCCTTTCCTTTTTCTCAAAAAAAAAAAAAATTGACAATTAAGGTAAGAACACACAACAGAGTAAAAGCAGTCTTTTCAATAAATGGTGTTGGGAAAATTGGACCAGTACATGAAGAAAACAAAGCTGGGTCACCGACTTACACCATACACAAGAATAAACTCGAAATGGATAAAAGACACAAATGTAAGTCAGGAAACCATAAAAATCCTGGAGGAAAACATAGGCAGTAAAATTTCAGACATCTTGCCTAGCAGTATTTTTTGCCAATATATCTCCTAGGGCAAGGGATACAGAGGAAAAAATAAATACATGGGACTACATTGAATTAAAAATGTCTGCACAGCAAAAGAAACCATCAACTAAATGAAAAGAGTTATTCTACTCTATGGAAGAACATATTGCCAATGATACATCTGATAAGGGGTTAATTTCCAAAATACATAAAGAATGTTTTACAACTCAACACTAGAAAGACAAACAATCTAATTAAAAAATGGGCAAAGGACCTGAATCGACACTTCTCCAAAGAGGACTTACAGATGGCCAATAGACATATGAAAAGATGCTCAACATCACTAATTGTCAGAGATATGCAAATTAAAACCAAAATGAGATAACATCTCACTCCTGTTAGATTGGCTGTCATCAATAAATCAACAAACAAGAAGTGCTGATGAGCATGTGGAGAAAAGGGAGCCCTCATGCACTGTTGGTGGGAATGCAGATGCAGCTACTGTGGGAAGCAGTGTGGAGTTACCTCAAAAAATTAAAAATTTAACTGCCTTTTATCCCCTGATCCCATTTCTGGGAGTATATTCTAAGAATTCCAAAGCACTAATTTGAAAGAATATATGCTCTCCTACATTCATAGCAGTGTTATTTGCAATAGGCAAGATCTGGAAACAGCCCAAGTGTCCATCAGTAGATGAGTAATAAAAAAGTGTGGTACATTTGCACAATGGAATACTTATGTAGCTGTGGGAAAAAAAAGGAATTCTTATCTTTTGCAAAAGTATGGATGGACCTTGAGATTATTATGCTAAGTGAAATAAGCCAGACATTGAAAGACAAATATCACATGATTTCACTTACATGTGGAATCTACTGAACAAAACAGAGACAAGGACAGGTAGCACACACCAAAAGCTCTCCAAGAGGAAGGGGTGACTGGATGAAAGAAGGCAAAGGATTAGCAAAGAACACATATGCATGGCCTGTAGGAGGCAGGCAGACAGTTGGAAATGAGGAGGTCCCAAAGGCACCTGCAGCAAATGCAAAACATGCTGAAGAAAGCTAAGCCAGATGTCCTGAGTTCCTGAAGTAGTCACTTCCCTCCCCACAAGGAGCTGGACTTGAGGCAGGAGACTTGGAGACAGCAGATCAAAGAAAAATGAGGAAGTCCTGGGAGGCTGGCATCAAAGTAAGTAGCTGACATGACACTTACCAACATCCTGAATTCTGAAAACAGTCTTGTAACAGCACAGGAACGCTCAAAGCCACAGCCGGGCTTGCGCACTTGGATCCTGAACAGCCTGCAGTGCAGCTTAGCATCATTATAATCTGACTGTAATAAATTAGCATTGTGATTTCCACCCCCCCACCAGTGGACAATCAGGGAGAACTATGGGTAATCACACAGGCTGTAACAGAAAAATTATATAACTCTTAATGCAAGCATAGTAGAAAGTAACCTGAGAACAAGACAGTAAAAAGCCTTATAAAATTAAAACCCCTCAGGAAATAGGGGACTTTTCTCCATTTAGGAGATTGGCCTGTCCCACATTCTGCAGACTGTGCTGTCCTTAATAAAGCTTGCTTCCTTCACTTTACTCAGTTTGTGTGATTTGTCCAACTCTTTGTTCATGATCACCAAGAACCTGGTTACCTGGGCACACTTGTGAAATATCTACTCTCACACCCGTCTGCTGCTGTACATTGGAAATTTTCGGTGGACTCCCAGACTCCCACAAAGGTACTTTTACCTGTTAGTAGTTGTCGAAATCAATGTTTCTGCAGGGAGATGAAGGTAAAAATTCTTAATTCACTATCTTGCTGATGTCACCCTAATACCAATTATTGTTTAAGCTCTTTCAAAAAATTGAAGAGGAGAGACATGTCTAAACTCATTTTAGGAGGCCAGCATTATCAACATACCAAAGCCAGACAAAAACACTACAAAAAGGAAAATAATAGACTAATATCTTTGATTAATATTGATGCAAAAATCTATGACAGAATACTCAGACCAAATCCAATAGCACATTGAAAGCATCATGTGCTACAACCAAGTGGACTTCATATCTGGGATGTGTGCAAACTATCAACAGAATGAATAAAGAAAAAAACATAATTATCTTAATAGATGCAGAAAAAGCACTTAAAATTAAAACTCTGTGATAAAAACTCTCAACAAACAACATAAGGCAAGAATTTATTTCAACACATCACAGGTCATATATAAAAATCCTACCACAAGCATCACAGGCAATGCTGAAATGCTCAAGAGAAAGTAAAGGGTGTCCAACCACACATCTTTTATTCAACATAATAATGGAGGTGCTAGCCAAAGCAATTAGACTAGAAATATATATATATGTGTGTGTGTGTGTGTGTATATATGTATTTCTTTCACCAAAATAGAAAAGAGGTAAAATTAGCTCTGTTGCAGATGACATGATTATGTAATTAGAAAACCATGAAGACTCTACAAAAATGTGTAGTTGAATAGATTCAATAAAGTTGAGATATAAAAATAATATACAAAATCACCTGGGTTTCTATACACTAGCAATAAATTAACTAAAAAAGATAATTTTAAAATAATCCAATTTATGATAACATCAAAAAATAAAACAATTATGCCTAAACTTAACCATCAAGGTGAAAAACTTATACACTGAAAATGATTAAACACTGATAAATATATTTTGAAATATAGAAATAAATACAAAGACATTCCATGTTCATGGAGTGAAAAAATTAATATTGTTAAAGTGCCATGCTATTCATGGTGAAATACAGAAGCAATATAATTCTTATCAAAATTTCAATGACTTTTTTTGAGAAATTAAAAAAAAACCCTAAAATTAGTATGGCAGCAACAAAGACCAAAAACAGCCAAAGCAATCTTGAGGAATAAAAACAAAGATGGAGGCATCAAAATTTTTCATTTGAAAATATATTACAAAACTACAAAAATAGTATGATACTGGTATATAAGTAGACAGAGGTGAATAATGAAATACAATTTAGAGCTCAGAAATAAACCCATGCATACATGCTCAACAGCCTTTTTAATACCTGCTGTTGGGGACGGTAAATATACACCTGTGAAAAAATGAATTTGGACCCATATCTTACACCAAAAAGAAAAATTGACCAAAATGAAATAAAAATTATGAGCAGCTCTTATTTTTATAACATTTGAATAATATGTATCAGTTTTGTTTCTAATTATGGTAAATATCAGTACATGTAAACCATAAGGTTTTTTATGTCTTCCAACATTTTTAAGGCTATACAGATATATATATTATATAAGAGAGCTGTTAATTTAAATAAATAACAATTGAAATTATATCCTTCAATAGTTTAAAAATTTTCAGATAGTACCTTTGGTATATATTGTTACCTCCATTTTTTTCTCTTTGAAATACTATGTTTGCATTAAAAAATACTACGATTTATTAATTGCCATAACGTTACTTTTCTTCTTAATTTGTCTCAAGTGGGAGTATCTGTCCAGGCCCTGTGTGCGTGCTGGGAGACTGAGCAGTGTCACGGTCATCCCAGGGAATGTTTGCAAACCCCATCAGGTGAGCAGTGCCCCAGAGCCCGGCTTTCTGCCCCAACGCACACACATAATCTGAGCACACAAGCACAGACGGAGAGGATGGAGGCCAGGTCAAGGTCGCCTGGGACCCGAGAAACTCATGTCGAGGTGACAACCAAAACTCCTTTTACTGAGAGAAATTTCTGTTACCACAGCTGCTTAGTTCTTATTGCTGCTCAGTAGACCAGTGGGGTTTCCTGCGGACTCCCCCAGCTGTGCTGCATGTGGCGGGGAAGCAGAGACGTTGATTTTTAGCCTTCATCTCCTAGATTTTCCTTCAGAGCTTCTTCATCTCTCCCTTATTCTGTCTCTTTCTACAATTGCAGCTCCTAGGAACCTTCAGGATATTGAAAAACTGGATTTTTCCCCAAAACCTGATCCTGAGAGGTGGCAACCAACATCTCAGGATTACCGACATCGTTGGTCATGTTTCCTGTGCAAGGATGTGTTTCCAACACTTTGCGTCATTAAGAGTCCCACTCTGTGCCAAAATTTATTCTTCCTTTGCCTCCTTTCCTTTGAAAATTTATTCTAAAAAGTTACCCATTGTTCTTTAATTTAGTAGTTGCTGATTTATTATGCATTTAAAATTTTTTAATCTTGAATTTTGTATGATTTCTCAGTATGCCATAATTTGAGTCCAAACCTTTCATATATTATTTTATTAGGAGTTACATGATTTTGTCAGTTTACTATAATGTAAAAAAAAACTGCTAATCAGACATGAACTTGAAAATTAATTGAATCTCCAGTGACCTAGAAAACATTTTTGAGTATTACTTGGTGTCACAAAAATATTTGCTAATTATATTGCTGAGAAACATTATTGTAATATAACCCCTGTAGTATAGCCAGGAGTTGGAGGAAAGCCAGCAGCTCCCCGGGCAGTTCCCCAACTCTCATGAGAGCTGTGGTCCACAAATGTCCTTGCTAAAGACTCCTGCACTTGCAGGTACTCCAGAAGCAGCATTGTTCGCGTGACTTAGGGTAAGTGTGACTATCCTGAGAAGTGACTCCTTGGATTTTACTCAATGAAGAAAGAGGCAGGATCACAGATTTTGTCAATCTCTTTAAAATGTGGAAAACAATATCCTAGTAGGGAAGGGAAATTTGTTGCCCCACTTCTTAGATATTTTTGTGTCTTAATTCATGTTCCTTTCAAATCACTAATGAATAATTTACTAAACCAGCTATAATGTGTCTAACGATTATTTGTATATTTCATTATGTTTATCCCATGTGGCTAAATGTATACTCATAGAATAGGCTGAATATTTCTGATTCGATGATTTATTTTAGGTGGTTTGTTTCTAAAAATGGTATTTAAAGATCTGTTTGTGACACATGCCTGGTCTAAATATTGACCCTGGCTGGTGTGGCTCAGTGGACTGAGCACTGGCCTGTGAACCAGAAGGTCGCTGGTTTGAGACCCAGTCAGGGCACATGCCTCGTTGCGGGCCAGGTCCCCACTGGGGGTGTGCAAGAGGCAACCAATCAATGTATCTCTCACACACCGATGTTTCTCTCCCTCTCTTTTTCCCTACCCCTATCTCAAAAAATAAATAAATAAAATATTTTTTAAAAATATTGAACCTACAATGACACAAAAATTCCCTGAGAATTTAAATACTACATGAACAATGAATAAAATATTACTTGGGCTGAATTTTGAGGGAAAATTCTGATACCTACAAGCACACTATGGAAATTAAACCACATAAGCAAAGATGCTCTCTAAAATACTAAAAGAAATGCCAAACTCTCCAGTAGAGTTACTATGAATAATTTCTCATATTTCCTGCAGAAGATGAGCCAGAGGCACACTCTGCTGATCATTTAATGTCTTATTATATTTTGGCAATTAATAAGAAATTAGCAATACTACTCATTCTGTGGTTTTCCACCATCAGAGGTTGCACTCCGTCGGGCTAGGAGGCTGCATCTCGGCCTCCCTCTGCTCCTTCCGGCAGAAGCAGACCAGCAAGCGGGAGCAGGACCTCCCTCCACTGTCCACGGGAAGTGCTTCTCAAGTCCGGACAGACTTTCTGGGCATCTCCTCGAGACTGTATGTTACCAATCACGAAACATTAAAACCTGCAAGACTTAAAAAATTATAAAATAAATCATTTCCAAAGATCAGTAAGATAATAAAGAACAGGGAAAATGTGCTGAAGTTTCTCTCAGGTCCAGGATCATTCACTTTATTTCCACAGGAGAAGATACAAGTTAACTGTCACTTTGGGAAACTTGGGAATATGTGTAGACCTAACAGAAATAAAAAGTATAATCTGAAAAGACTTGGAGCGGGCTGGGGCTTCTAACAGCCAGCCGTTGCTGCGCGGTTCTGATAAAACAGAAGAAAAATAGCCACAGCTGAATCACCGACTGTATTTTGGTAGCAATGACATTCTCTTTTTAAAGGATCTTCTCATCATTAGTAAGATGGGGATAATTAAAGACAGATAACTAAAAGGGTTATTATAGAAAAATAATTAATATTAAATATTTTTTGTAAAACAACTGAAAATTCACACAAATGTAACCAAAGCAAGCCGATGATGATGATGATGATGATGATAATGATGATTCAAATGAAATGGTGGCACAAAACAGTACTTTCTAATAAAGTAAATTACACAAAAATAATATAAAAATATAATTTCTCATATGTTAAAATTACAACCTGACAATTCTAGATTTTTCACAAGATATTTAAATAATAGTAAACTTATATTCCCCCTCGCCAAATTACTTAAATGTGGGAAGGAATACTAAAATTTGAAAAAATATATGATTTGAAATGCTTCAACACAAGCCAAAATAAATAGGTTGAAATTAGAATAGTTGTCATAGAAGGATGAGATTTCCACAAAATCTAGAGAGATCTAAATAGAACGTGATCCCTCCGTTAAACACAGACGTGCATGTCGGGCAAACACCGAAATAGTTCTTGGAGGAAGAGCCTCGGGTTGGAGGCTTGTCCCCCGGCGGGTGGGGGCGGGAGCACGTGGCAGTGGTGGGTGGGGGCGGGAGCATGTGGCAGTGCGCGCTGCCCCGAGGAATGAGCTCACAGGGAAGCGCAGCTTCCGCAGACGTCGGGGCAGAGGGGCAAAGAGCTCCTGTGTTGTGTGTCTTGGCAACCCTGAAATGAAGGAAAGGTGAGGCATAGCCTGACAGGTCTCATTTGTATTAAAGCCATTGTCAGCAGAAGCTCAGAGCCACTCATTAAATTCGTGACGAAAACACTTCCTAGAGCAGCCAATCATGAAGGGCGACAGCAAAGGCAATCTAGGCCCTGAGACAGGGAGACAGAGTGTGGCGGCTGTGCAGCGGTCACCCCCGAGGGCTGCCCCAGGGCTGCCGTAGGGCTCTCCAATCACCCCTGGGACGACCACTGCGCCCAGAAGAGAGTGAGAGAAGACACTGCAGAGAGACTGTGACAGTGTACTAAGGCCAGAGGGTCTTGGTACATCCTTTGTGCTTAGTTCTCTGACCCTATGATTGCTGAAACACGTGTGATATTACAGCAGAGTTGGGAAAAAAACAGTAAGAAACAGAGACATTTATTGATTTCGAAACCTTTTGTCCATTTCTTTCTATCCACATTTTGTGGTTCGAAACCACGTAGAAAGGCTGCGTTGATTTGAGGGTCCGCATTGGTTTTGCATCATCCTCCCCTTTGTCCTTCGCTCCAGGTTGCTGCCCCGTGTGAGTGGACATGGACAACCTCACCACCTTCACGGAATTCCTCCTCACGGATATCTCAGACTCTCGGGAGCTGCAAATTCTGCAGGGTCTGCTCTTCTTACTGATTTATCTGGGAGCCCTGGCTGGGAATCTTCTGACCATCACCGTCATTGTGACGGACCCACGCCTTCGCTCTCCAATGTACTTTTTTATCAGCAACCTATCCCTCATTGACCTCTGTAGCATTTCAGTTATTGTTCCCAAACTGATTGTAAATTCCCTGACAGGCAGGAAGTCAATTTCAGTCAAGGAATGTGCTGCTCAGATTTTCCTGTATATTTTCTTTGCATTTACAGAGCTTGCCTTCCTTGTGGTGATGTCCTATGACCGCTACGTGGCCATTTGCTACCCTCTGCACTACGGGTTGACTGTGACCCCGCGTCTGTGCACACAGGCAGCCGGTAGCTCGTGGGCCAGTGGGCTGGTGTATTCTGCTGTCCACACTGGGACCATGTTCAGGCTTCCCTTCACAAAGTCCAATGTGATCCATCAATATTTCTGTGATATACCACAAATTATGAGAATATCGTCTCCAGAAGTTAAGTTTTCTGAATTTGTGACTCTTGCTGTAAGTTCTTGCATTGTCTTGGCATGTTTTTCTTTTTTGGTTATGTCATACATAAACATATTTTCAACTGTGCTGAAGATTTCTTCAACAGAAGCCCGCAAAAAAGCCTTATCCACCTGTACCCCGCAGCTGGTCGTTCTTCTCCTATTTGTGTTTTCTGGATTGATTGCTGTCTTAGGTCCCATTGAAAAGGAAGCGTCCCTTAAAAACCTGCTGACTGCCATATCCTACACCATGGTGCCCCCGCTCGTAAACCCCGTGGTCTACAGCCTACGGAACCGCGAGATCAACGCCGCGCTCAGCAGGATGCTTTGCAGGCGCTCTGAGTTCCCCGGCAGGCACTCCATTGATTAAAAACGTGCAAAAGTAAGAAAATGTCATAGAAGCATAATTTATATTTGCTACATGTTCCTAAGTTTAACTATAGCGCTATGAATTAGCTAAAGTTAGCGTCTTTATATATTTTTGTTGTCCAAATATGTGTTACGAAATTTACTGTACTTTAACTTCCTTGTTTAAACTGTATCATGCATGCGTGCTTCTTGAAAACACTACTGTATATGATGCGTACACACTTCCTGAAAGCACGAGAAGCCTGGTCCGATTACCAAAACGTTTGGAAAACTCGGGAATGTTCGTGAGCTAAACACAAAGGATGTCATATGCAGAAAGTCATGCCTTATATGTCAGTCCCTTATTTTAATATCCTTTGATGATAACGTGGAGCTCTTTTATGAATTCTATACCTATTTTATTGGTGTAAAATATATTTTCAGTTTGCGACATTAGTTTTGTGCCTCTATGCTGTCTTTTGAGCAACACGAATGATCGAGTCTAGTATAGTCAGTTTCATCAGTCTTTTGTGGTGTGTGTTTTGTTTCCTTTTTTTTTTAAATGTACTGGGGTGACATTGATTTATACACTGTTTCAGTTTCATGTGTGCAATTCTATAATATGTCAATAAAACCCAGCAATTTCCCTTCTGTGCTTTCTTTCTTGAGTAAGCGATTCTTGCCTATCCTGATATTCTGAAGTTATTTGACTTTGCTGGTCTTTAAAAACATTATAGTTTTCACTTTTATATTTTGTCCTTTAATCTACATCGGTGCATGGTGTGAGCTGAGTCAAATTTCATTTGATTCCATATTGTTATCCCACTGTCCAAACACTGCCTATTGGAAGTGCATAGACTAGACTCCGCGGCTCCCGCTCTCCCTGCCGTACAACGCACGTTCTCCCCGTGAGCAGGCCTGTAGCCGCACCTCTGCGTCTGGGCGCATTCGCCCCTTTGCTTATTTCTAGACCCCTATCACACAATTTAATTTAAATAATTTTATAATTATTTCTGACATATTGTATGATGAGTCCTCATTTATTCTTTTTCCCTTTTTTCTTCTTTATTTTCATTCTCTTCCTCCTTAGCTACACGTATTGCGATGTAAGTTTGAGAGACACTTTTCATTTGCTAAAGAAATATCTCCACTGAGATTTTTATTATATCTTATCAAAAGTAAAATTATTTTGGGGGGAAAGGTATTTTTGCTTATTCTAACCAAGTAAATAAATAAATAACCAAATAAATATTCTATTTATTTATTACATATATTGTATATATAGCATGATAGATTAATAGCATTATATGATATATGTGTGTACTTCAATGTTGTGCACATACATACAGCATAATATAAACAAGTATCATATATGATGTACATAATGTATGCAATATGATATGTAATATAGACACACATGTATGTGTGTATTAATATCTAGTATTGTTCTATGTAAGTAGTAATTTTGAAAACTTAATTTTCACTTGTTTGTTACATGTCTATGGATATAGAGAGAGAGAAATAGAGAGATATAAAATTAGTATGTTTGTTGACCTTACATTGCAATTTAATTTTTCAAACCCTAGTGTTAATTCTAAAAACTTACCTGCAGATTCCCTTTACATTTTCAATACACGGTTTATTAGCTGTTGATGGTGTTAGTGTAGTTTTGTCCTTTCCAACATTTTTTTCCCTACCGTGTTACTGGGAAAAGGTTCAGTTGAAGTGGCATTAGTGAGTGTATTTATCTAGTTTCTGATCTCAGAAGAACAGTTTTTATAGACTAATGGATGTACTTTCATTGAATTTCCTATTTTTTGCCCTTGTCCAGGTCAGGTCGTTCGCTTCTAAGCCTCGACAGCCGCGTTCTGCGTCTGCAGCTTTGCCTGTTCTGACCATTCACATAAGCAGTCACGCACTCTGTGGCCTTTGTGACTGGCTTTTTCCGCCTAGCATAATGCTTTCATGGCGCAGCATGTGTAAGTGACAATTATTTTATCGTCAAATAGTATTTCATTGTATGGACAGATTATGCCTTGTGCAGTTTTCCTTTTCCCTTTTCTACACGGCTGCTTCTTAAAAACTGTCTTGTCCAGTCGTCCTGCGGTCACCATTGGTTTTCCACCCTCACATACCCTGGCACAGTCTCTTTCGTTATGTGGCTTCATCAGCCCCAAAAGGTTTCTGTGTAATTACACAAGGGAGCCCTGGCTGGCGCGGCCCAGTGGAGTGAGCCCCCACCTGCCAACCGAGGGCTCCCCGGTTGGATTCCCAGTCAAGGGCACACGCCTGGTTCATTAAGGGGCGCTCCAGAGGCCACCACACATTGATGTTTCTCTCTCTCTCTTGATCCCTCCCTTCCCCTCTCTAAAAATAAATAAATAAAATAAAATAAATTTTTTTAACATAACAGAGTAGTAATAAAGAGATTCAGTTTATCGGTACGCAAATCGGAATAGTTTTGTCCAAATTTTGAAAAGCTTCTCTTCATCCTCTTCCATCGTTTTAATTTCTGGCCCAAAAGGAGAAACTGTAGTGTCCAAGGGAGGGGCGAGGCTGGGCTTGTCCGCCTTCCGGGTGAGGCGCCTGGTCCGCCTCCGGTCGGGGCGGCCAGCGGCCGGGAGGCTGGGCCGACGCCGCGGTGGCGCCTCCCGCCCGCCCTCTGCCCCCGACTCCGCCTGAAGTCTTAATCTCAAATAAAAATGGTTATTTCTACAACTAGTAACAACTTCGATCAGAATTTGCACTCAAGGCGCTCTGACTCTGATGTGGCGCTTGTAGGACACAGCCTCATGCTTTTTTACATAATATATGTTGACCACAAACCAGCCACCCCCAGTTATGCATAGTGGACCGTGAGTAATTTCTACCAAATTACTCTGTAGAGCCTGGGATGTTATAATCTCTAAACTTCACAAAATAGCAACTAGCAAACATGCATTTGGTGTCTCACATAAATTATATTTTCTATGAAAGCTTATGTTGTATGCGCAAAGTACTTTGTCATGTGTACATACAGTTTATACAAACAAGAATATTGCGGATCAAACCTTACATAACTTATGTACTAATGCCAGTTAACTGCACCATGGGCAAGGAGGGTGATGCACAGAGAATGGATAAAACACCAGCACCCTCTCCACTGCGCAAAATAATGAATCAACCAACAAATAAGGTGTGTGGCAGTTTCCCAGGTGTTAAAAGTAACCTCAGAGGCGAAATTAACAGGCCTTATTTTCTACACCTTTTCTCTTTAGATAACAAAAGTGACCCCATTTTTTATAGAACTTGGCAATTTATGCTATCCAATCATTTTTTCTGAAAACATTATTATGTCTTACAGCATAAACAACTAAAATTCAAGAAATAAGTGGGTGCTGAGGATGCCCTGATCAAGTTCAGAGCTGAGGTAGGAGCTCAGGTTTGCTGACATCAATGTTAAGCTGATTTTGCTAAGTGGAGAGCATCCCTAAAGCCATAATGGTGGCATGGAACAACGGAAGTAATATATTCAAATCATTTGAGCAACTCACATCTTAAGGGCACTTACAAGACAGGGTCTACATAATGTCATGCTCTATAGCGCTTGCAATAAATCACTAAGGTCGATGTATGAGCATTCTCATATTTCATAAAGAAATCACTGCAGAATGTAAGACCCACCACCCTGTTCACTATCACAAAACAGCGACTTAACTGGCTCATTTAGTTATGCTATTAAGCAATTAATCCCATAACTACAATATTTCTTTCTAAATGAAATACAGATAGCAAACAACTTTCTAATTACACTCTCCAGAAAGTACTAAGTGTGCCTTATCAAAATTTCTATTCCTTAGTAATCCCGTAATATTAATTCTTCTTATTACCTCAGGGCCAGTCCTCCCTGTTTTGTATTCAAATATGTACATTTTAAGAGCATAAAATTAGGATAAGTTTTTACAAACCTGTGTCCAATCCTCGGTTCTACAACTAAAACACTCTCTTATTAATTATGCCCATTCCTTAATTGATAATAATAAAGGTGACTTTTTTTAAAATAAAAAGCATTTCTAACTAACAATTTATGATTTTTATACTCTAAGAAATATATTATACATTTGTAAACAGGTCAAACTTTTTACTAATGATTTATATTCTACCCTTTCTACAGAGTGACTTTCTTATACATAGACTGTTTTCTTACCAAAATGTTGGCCCAATATCTTATTACACTTATTTGTCACTCAAGAGACCTAAAGTAAATGGAGGTTCATTGGTTTAATTAATATGAGAGGGCACTGTTAGGATGTACTAGAGGGCTTCAGGGTGTAAGGAACCCTCCCAGCTGGTGAAAAAAGTCTCCCGCAGATCCTGCAAGCACTTTCTTTTTAATCCATAAATTGAAGAATTAAGACCTGAGCTGGACCTTGGGCATCACTCTCTTCAGCTCCCTCAAGTTGCAGAAGAGGAAACTCATCACAGAAGAGGTTAAAAGGTTTTTCCAAGATCCACAGATGGCTGAAGGGAGAGTCAAGGTTAAGCCCCAGGTCTCTACAGCATCCTGACCTCACAGAGTCCCTCTGGTCCTGAAGGTGGGGAGAATTCTTCTAGACTGATATGCTTTTGCTGGTGGAATTGGAAAACTACCTGGGTTGATAGTTGCTTCGGATGGAATGAAAACCTATTCTTTTTTAAAAAGTAAAGTATTTAGAGTTTTCAAGATGGCAAGAGAGTGGTTGGATCTTGCATCACCTCCTCCCAGGACCAAACTGGAAATACAACTGCCCTGGGGAACAGTCACCCTGAATAACCAACTAAAGACTAGGTGAATAGGAGTTTTTTAAACAAGGATTTGCAGAAGAAGCCACGTTCGGACTGGTCCAGGCCCCGCTGGTGGGGACTGAGGTGTCAGAGGGGTCCCTTAGTTGTGGGAGGTTCATCCTGAGAGGTGTGATGCCTAAACCCAAGTTGGGCTCCCTGGGTCAGAGCTCCAGTGTCGGGGCTAGGCGTCCACACAGCATCCTACTGTAAAAGGTAGCAGAATTTCTGTTGGCCAAGGAGATGCAGAGTCTGCTGGAAACACGCACACCCTCTTGAAGGGCCAGTGCACAAAATTTCATTTGCGGCCACTCCCCCGGGTTCTGAGAAGGGAGGGCAATACAACCAGAGCCACTTGGGGAGAGTCTGGAGTTTGTGTCTCTGGGAAGAAACATGGGGGGACACGCACCAGAGTCCCTGTGCTGAGTCATTCTCACGCACCCAGAGTAGCCATTTTTCTGGGGTGGAACAATCCCTTCTGGGTGGCATCAGCCTGGAGTAAAGCAATTAACCCATCCCCTGGAACCCCCTTTCCCCACCCGTGGGTCTGAGGGCCTGCTGAGGAGTCAGTGGCATTGGCCAGAATACAGAAGTCTGGGCAAACTCAGGGAATGTCAGTGATTGGATTTGGGGCGGAACCATTCCTTCCCCTCACCCCTGACCCTGACCAGCACTTCCCCCTCACAAGAGATCAGTAGAAACATGCTCCCAACTTCCAGCTTGGGCACACCCAACCTCTGGGCTCCAGAGTCCCCACCCTCCAGACTACTAGGGTCTCCGCCCTGCTGAGGTCAGGGCAAAAGCTGTGTCCAACATAGTCGTGGGGCACTGGGGCCAGGGATCGCACCCACCACCTTCCCTGATGTCTGAGCAGCACCTCCCCCAATGGGAAATGCACTAGCCCCATCCTCCCAGTTCCCACAGAGGCTCTTTCACTGACCGAGCCTGGCAGGCGACCAGCGAAGAGACACAGCCGAAGGCAGGTGGCCGGGCGCCTTGGGACGTTTGCTGGCCTGCCCCCCGACACCTGGTGTTTGTCAAAGCTGGCCGAGGAGCACAGCCTGGGCCTTCCCGCGTGCAGCCAGGCCGAGCAGCGGCAGCCACAAACTGTGGATTGTTTGCAGCTTCAAGAGGGTTGCTGAGGGCCAGGCAAGGACAGTGGCCTGCCCTGGAGTCCCTCCCAAGGGGCCCAGAGCAAACACGCCACGCAGCCGGCTTCAGACAGCATCGGCCCAGGATGCAACAAACTTCACAAAGAGCATAGCCAAAGGAAGGTCACAGTAGGCCCTCAACTGAGGTGAAATTCCGCTTTTTTGTTCCTAAATTTTTGTCTTCTTTCTTTTCTATTTTTTTAAATTTTCTCTTTTTCCTGTGGTTTCTTTTTTCTTATCTTTTTTCTTTTCTCTATCCTTACTTTTTACTTTTTTCTGTAACTATCCTTTTTTCCTTTTTGCTTTTCTTCTTTTAAAAGATTTTATTTATTTATTTTTAGAGATAAGGGAAGGGAGGGAGAAAGAGGGAGAGAAACATTGATGTGAGAGAGAGACACTGATCTGTTGCTCTCACACGCCCCCTACCGGGGACCCTGCCCGCAACCCAGGCATGTGCCGGGACAGGGAATGGAGCCAGTAACCTTCCTGTTTGCGAGCCCACACTCAATCCACTGAGCCATACCAGCCAGGGCTCCTTTTTTCTCTTCTTATTTTTTCCCTTTTTTAACTTTCCTATTTTATTTATTATTTTATTTTATTATCTAGTTACTTTGTTGTTTGTTTGTTTGTTTGTTTGTTTGTTTTAAAAACATTTTTTGGTCAACACCAGCACAGCAGTTCGCATGCCATGGACAGGACGGAGCCTCACAGTCAGCCAGACTGACGGTTGATTCCAACACGAACAAGCCAGCGGCAACCAACACTCAGTTACAACGGGAAGGCCCATGCAGTCCATACAACGGTCATTCCCAGAGCACCCAGCTCGGGGGATCAAGGAGAACACACCACTGGGTCCCACGGGACACATGCTACATAAGATCACCTCACAAAGCCTTGGCGTCGAAGCAGACCTAATACCTAGAAGCAAACACAAAGAGGCAGCCAAAATGGGGAAACAAAGAAACAGGCCCCAAATGAGAGAACAAGAGGAATCTCCAGAGAAAAAAGAGCTGAGTGAAATGGAGGCAAGCAATCTATTCAGGTGTAGAATTCAAAGTAATGGTTATAAAGATGCTCGAAGAACTTAGTGAGAACTACAATGGCATGAGAAAGGACAAAGGTACCATGAAAAAGAACCAGTCGGAACTGAAGAATACCATATGTGTCATCAAGAATATACTAGAAGGAAAAAAAACCTCCACCAACTTCCCCCAGGAAGGGAAGACAACTGTGTCCCAGGTTTCCGAGATAGGCCACCTCACCCTGTAGGTGGTGGGGCAGCGCGAACCTGTCACCTACTCGTCCCCACTGCCCAGGTTCCTGTTGCCACACAAACTTGCAGCTGCCAGGGTTAGGGTGGGGAGGGTGAGGGGTGAGAGTTAAATGTTGAGAATTTGAAGAAGGAAGATAATGTAGATACCAGGCTGCTAGGATCCTGGACTCTCCTTACAATATCCCTAACTGCCGGATTCTCCTGCTGCAGCTTTTCTTGGACAGCAACGTATCTTCATTCTTTTGAACCAGGAATGTTTCCTCCTACTCCTCTTTCGCCTGCCAGGCTCAAGAAACTTACTGAACATTCTTTCCACACAGGCTATATCATGGCAATTTGGAGTGGCGCTGTAGCTGCTCTTACTGTCGCATGACGCCTCGTGTAAACCTTCACTGAAGAAAGGCTCCTGGCAAAGCTTCGTCATGGTTGTTCTGTAGTAACAGGGACGAGCATCACCGCCTCCTCCGGAGGCCAAGAAACCTGCTGCTCCTGGTGGGATTCAGATACCAGTCATCTCATCTTTATGGAAGGGTTTCTTAAACATTGTTCTAGAACCTAGGCATTAGGATAGCTGAGTATTAAGTTTCAAGTAATTTCTTAAAATTATAAGATGTTTATTTCATCTCTTTACTTCGATGTGTGTTATTTTTCTAAGCTGTAGAAAGCATTTTAATGGAAATCAAACTGGAAAACTTGAATACAAGACAATGCCTACCTTTCATGTATATACTACATTTTTCCTAAAAAATACTGATACTACTGTTTAATCGAGATAATATAACTTAATTGTTCATTATACAAGGAAAGCAAACAATGGGCACTACTTTCACATTTTATAGAAACTACTTTTAAATCAGAATACTTAGATTTTTAATTTTCTTTCATCAATAGAAGGTACATTAATATTTTTGATAGTTCATAGTTTCTTATTTTTTTTACATATTTTTCTGTTACACATTGAATTTGTATGTTTTAAAAACTGTTACATCAGGACAAACGACAACATTACTCTTTAGCTGGTGCAAACCCAATACTACCATTTTTAATAAGTATCTTGTCTTTTATAAAAAGCATATTGACCTTAGTTTAAAGTTAAGTAAACTTATTTTTAACAAAAATGTCTAAAAAAAAGGTACCACATAAGCCATTAAAATACTGAGAAATTTGAAGCTGTTCATGCTTTCTGTTTCCACAATTCCAGATATTTATCCTGGTGTATATATGGTTACTTTAACAGAATTGATTTATTTTGTTTTTAATAAATATAAACCTGACATTTTTATAGTTAGAAATGCTTTAAGTAGTTGGTTTTTAATCTCAGAAATTTAGTTACCAAAATAGAAAATGTATTTTGATACAGTGTGTATACATGTATAACTTACATATAAGTTTCATAATTCTTCTATTTAAATGTTCTACAATTGTGGTGTTAGTTTTTGTTTTTATAGTAATTAAGCCTTAATTATTCTCACTGCCTTTTAAATACTGGATGGAAAGTCATTTCAATTTTAAAAAGATGGACTATTTAAAATGCTGTTTTCCCTAGCCATAGAAAAACTGGTTATTCAACCTAAATGAGAAATGAATGTGTGCAGTCTGTTTCTCTTATATGCTGAGCATTGTTACTGAATAAATGATCTAATGATGTTAAAAAAAAAGAATACACTGGAAGGAATAAAAAGAAGATTGAAAGAAGCAGAGGATCAACTCAGTGAGTTGGAAGACAGAAAAAATAATCAAAGCAGCAAAAAAGTAAAATTAAAAAGAATTAGGATATCTTAAGGAAACATTGGGACAACATGAAGTATAGGAACATTCACATCATAAGGGTTACCAAAAGGAGAAGAAAGAGAGCAAGGGATCAAGAACCTGTCTTGAAGAAATAATGACTGAAAATTTCACCACATTGGTGAAGGAAAAAGACATACAAGTCCAGGAAGTGCAGAGAGCACTAAATAAGATGAACCAAAAGAGGCCCTCACGAAGACACATCATAATTAAAATTGCAAATGGTAAAGGCAATGAGGGAATCTTAAAAGCAGCAAGAGAAAAGCAGATAGTTATCTGCAACGGAGGTGTCCAAACTTTTGGCATCTCTGGGCCACACTGGAAAAAGAAGAGTTGTCCGTGCTGATGAAAACTGATGAGCAAAAAAAAAGGTCCGTGCATAATTTTCATGATATCTGCCACCACAAATAAGCAAAAAAGTCCTCACATAATAACCCTAATTATGCAGCAGCCCTTTCAATAATCCTTTAAAATCATTGAGCAGGTCCCAAGTTTGTGATCACTAATATAGAAAATGCACATATCTAAGTAATAAAACGTCATTGATTTTCTAAATATTTTTATTTTAAAGTAAAAGAAAAGAGGTCAACATAAAACTAGTGAGATGTTTGACATTGTATTTAAGAAACTAGTGCATCAATATTTGGTTTGATAGAAGTAGTCGCAACTCTTGACAAGTTCTCAAGCTGCTCTTCAGATATTTTGGTTCTAATTTTACTCTTAATGTGTTTCATTCTTGAAAATAGTTGCTTGCAAATGTAGGTGCTGCCAAATAGTGATGGCATGACTAAGGTGTGATTGTGAAGCAAGGGATATTTGTCTCTGGGAAGATAGGACCTATAAAAGTCCAGTAAAGAGACATGATCAAATTTTTTTTCTTTAAGTTGAATGTCAGATTGCAGTTCTATGCATTCCATTTGAAAATTGGCAGTAACGTATTTATGTCAACTGAAAATGGAATCACAAATAAAGCAAAATATTATTTTCCCAGAAATCTTGAAATTTGTTTTCAAAGTCTTGTAGCAAATTGAAAAGCAAGGTTGCATATTTCTTTTCTGTTCACAGGGCTGTGTTTAGCCAACGTGTTGAAATGTATAAAATTGTTTTCCTTAATTTGAGCTTGCCATAATTTCAGTTTCATTTGGAACACTGTTATGATTTGAAACATGGTATTGATAAGCTGGCTTTCACCTTGAAGACACATATTTAACTCACCTAAATGAGCAGTTAAATCCACTACAAATGCTAAATCTGCAAGCCGGTTTTCAATGTCAAGCTCTGGCACAAATTTGCTTTTCGGTACCATAAACAACTTGATAACATGTCGCAAATCATAAAATCTTTTGAATGTTTGGCCTCAACTTAGCCATCTTACTTCCTAAAAGTAACTGATGTCACCGTAGTCAGCATCAGTACTTTTTAAAAAAAGATTATATTTATTTTATTTTTAGAGAGAGAGGAAGAGAGGGAGAAAGAGAAACATCAGTGTGTGGTTGCCTCTTGCGCACCCCCTACTGGAGACCTGGCATGCAACCAAGGCATGTGCCCTGACTGGAAATCAAACAGGTGACCCTTTGGTTCACAGCCCGCCACTCAATCCACTGAGCAACACCATCCAGGGAAGCATCAATACGTCTAAGGATTTCCTGGAATTGGCAATGATTCAGTCCCTTGGCTGTTATGAAATTCACAGTCATGATAATGATTTTCATGACGTTATCCATTTTTAAAGCTTTTATGCATAAATTTTCTTGATGTACTATTAAATGATACTTCATCAAATGTGAGTTTTGGGAGGCAATTGCATCATTTTCTATTAATTTTACAGGCCACTCTCTTTTACCCACCATCACTGGGGCACCATCAGTAGCCATACCAGATACGCTGACAATCAAAGAAAATCGCTTTAACATAATTTGTAATGCTTTGTATAAATCTCTTGACTTAGCTGTGTCTTTTAATGGGATTAAAGACGCCGCTTCTTCAGTGACATTACATGCGTCATCGATGCCTCTAATAAAAACGGCAAGCAGAGCCATATCTGTAGCATTAGCGCCATCATCCAACACCAAGTATAAAATTTAAAATTAGCAGCTTTACTCTCCAAATTTCTTTTGAAAAATTTCCCAAGTTGTAACTTTTTGTTGAGAAGACAGACTCTTTTTCAGTTCTGCTCTTTTGTCCTTACGACACGGTCCTTCATATGCATTGACTTTAGCAGCATGTTTATGTATATAATGACTTTTCACATTATAGTCTTTGAAAACTTGCACAAATTCCCTACAAATTAAGCAGAGTGCATTACTAGTTGCCTCAACAAAAAAGTAGTCATCTGTCCACCTTTCATTGAACAATCTTCCTTCACCTGTAATTTTTCTTTTTGGGGGTTCTTTTTTCTGTTGAGACATTATAGAGGTCATGCTGGGATTAAAAAGATAATAATAGATAAAGGATTTTATTTACTTTTATTATGAAAATTAATTCAGGAAAACAGAAGCAAGGTCTGGGCCCTTCCACAGCCTCTCGGCCGCCCATGCGAGGCTGAGGGCCGACTATAAAGTGCAGCGGGTGATGGGTGGGGCCCCGCCAAGGTGTGGGTGTACCTGTGATAATCAAATAAGAATGCTTACCTGACTTCTAAATAACATTAAATGCATAATGTTGCAATGGTATATTGAAATATTATTGATAATAGCTGCCTCGCTAAGTCACCACAAGCACATATAACATCTGATGGTGTCGATTCTACGGTCTGTGCTTGGAAGATAATACACAGGAAGCCCCACACCACTGTAAAACGGATGCCATGCATATGTACAAATAGTGAGAGCACACACATATTTATTTTACATGACATTGTGACACATAACCACAAAAAAATCTCATAATGTTTTAAGTAAATTTATGATATTGTGTAGGGCTGCATTCATAGCCATCCGGGCTGCATGCAGCCCATGGGCTGTGGATTGCACACCCCTCATCTACAAGATCGCTCCTATACACTCTCAGCTGATCTGTTGACAAAAACACTGCAGGCTAGAAAAGAATGGCATAAAGTATTCAAAGTGATGAAAAGCAAGAACCTACAACCAAGACCTCTTTCCCAAGCAAGGCTATCATTTAAAATTGAAGAAGAAGAAGAAAAAAACAACTTCTGGCCAAGATGGAGGCACAGAGTGATACGCTTTGCTTCCTCACACAACCGAAAAAGGACAACAACAAATTTAAAAACAAAAAGCAACCAGAGCTGCCAGAAAATCAAGTTGTATGGAAATCCAACAACCAAGGAGTTAAAGAAGAAACATTCATCCAGACTGGTAGGAGGAGAAGAGATGGGTAGCTGGGGTGGAGGGGGCACAGCACAAGGCAGCAGCTTGCCATCCGGGAGGTCCCCCATTCAGGTGCGGATAAGCCAGAAGGAACAACTGGGGAGCAAGACAGACTGCGCAACCCAGGGCTCCATCACAGGAAACTAAAGCCCCCAAACCTCTGGCTATAAAAATCTGTGGGGGCTGTGGCAGAGTGAGAAACTCCCAGCCTCACAGGTGAGTTCATTCGAGAGACTCACGGGGTCCTTGAATGTACAGAAACCCACCCACCTGGGAATCAGCACCAAAAGGGCCCAATTTGCTTGTGGGTAGCAGGGGAAGTGACTGAAAGCCTGTCAAGAGCAGAGCAAGCAGCATTGTTCCCTCTCGTACCCCTCCCCTACATACAGAGCCACAGCGCAGCAAAGCGGGTTGCCCCACCCTGGCGAATACCTAAGGCTCTGTCCCTTATAATGTAACAGGTGAGCTGGTTCAAATAAACATGGCCCAAATGAAAGAACAGATAAAAAATTTTTAAAAAAGAACTAAGCGACGAGGAGATAGTCAACCTATCATATGTAGAATTCAAAACACTGATGATCAGGATGCTCACAGAAATGGTGGAGTACGTAGGCAAAATAGAAGTAAAACCAAAGGCTATGCAAAGTAAAATAAAGCAAAATACACAGGAAGCCAAGAGTGAAGGGAAGGAAATTGGGACTGAAATCAATGATTTGGAGCAGAAGGAAGGAATAAACATTCAACTAGAACAGAATGAAGAAACAAGAATTAGGAACCTCTGGGACAACATTAAACATCCCAACATCCAAATCACAGGGACTCCAGAAGGAGAAGAGGAAGAGCAAGAAATTGAAAACTTATTTGAAAATATAATGAAGGAAACTTCCCCAATATGGTGAAGGAAATAGACTTCTAGGAAGTCCAGGAAGCTCAGAGAGTCCCAAAGAAGTTAGACCCAAGGAGGAATACACCAAGACATATCATCATTACATTACCCAAGATTAAAGATAAGGAGAGAATCTTAAAAGCAGCAAAAGAAAAGGAGACAGTTACCTGTAAAGGAGTTCCTGTAAGACTATCAGCTGATTTCTCCAAAGAAACTTTACAGGCAAGAAGGGACTGGAAAGAAGTATTCAAAGTTATGAAAGCCAAGCACCTACATCCAAGATTACTCTATCCAGCAAAGCTATCATTTAGAATAAAAGGGCAGAGAAAGTGCATCCCAGATAAGGTCAAGTTAAAGGAGTTCATCATCACCAAGCCCTTCTTATATAAAATGTTAAAGGGACTTATCTAAGAAAATGAAGAAGATCAAAACTATGAAGAGTAAAATGACAACAAACTCACAACTATCAACTGAACCTGAAAAAACAAAAACAAAAACAAACTAAGCAAACAACTAGAACAGGAACAGAATCACAGAAATGGAGATCACATGGAGGGTTATCAGTGGGGAGGGGGTGGGGAGAGAATGGAGGAAAAGGTACAGGGAATAAGAAGCATAACTAGTAGGCACTAAATAGGGGGAGGTTAAGAAGAGTATAGGAAATGGAGAAGCCAAAGAACTTACATGTACAGCCCATGGACATGAACGGGGGGAGGGTGAATGCTGGTGGGAAGGTGGATGCAGGGCAGGGGGGAATAAAGGGGAGAAAAAAATGGGACAACTGTAATAACATAATCTATAAAATATACTTAAAATTAAATTGAAGAAGAAATAAAGAGCTTCTCAGAAAATAAAAAATTAAAGAAGTTTGTTACCACAAAACCAGTATTAAATAAAACATTAAAGGGACTGCTTTAAAATGTAGAAGAAGGAAAAGGAAAAAAGGGAAGAGAGTAAAAGGAATAAATTTTCAATAAATATGTACCTATCAGTAATCACTTTAAATGTAAATGGCTTAAATGCTCCAATCACAAGACATAGGGTAGCTGAATGGATAAGAAACAAGACCCATATATAGGCCTTCTACAAGAGACCCACTTCAGAAAGAAAGATACACACAGACTAAAAGTGAAGGGATGGAAAAAGACATTTCATGCAAGTGGAAATTAAAAAAAGCTAGGGTAGCGATACTTATAGTGGACAAACAGATGTTTTTTTTATAAGGCTGTATTAGGAAACAGAGAAGGACACTACATAATACAATAATAAAAAAAGCAGTCTGACAAGAGCCTGTAACTCTGGTAAACATTTATGAACCCAATATAGGAGTACCTCAATATGTAAAGCAAATCTTGATGGTTATAAAGGGAGAAATTGACAGTAATACAATCATAATAGGGGATTTAACACCCCATTGATATCACTGGATAGATCTTGCAGATATAAAATCAAAAAGGAAACAGTTACCTTAAATGACACAATAGATCAGGTGGATTAATTGATATTTTAAGAGCATTTTACCCTAAAGCATAAGAAAACACATTCTTTTCAAGTGCACATGGAATATTTTCTAGCACAGACCATGTGTGAGGGCACAAAACAAGTCTCAATAAATTTAAGAAGACTGAAATCATATCAAGCATCTTCTCTGACCATAATGCTATGAAACTAGAAATCAATCATGTGAAGAAAACTGAAAAACACATAAAGACATGGAGACCAAATAATATGTTACTAAACTAAACAATAAATGAGTAAATAATGAAGTCAAGGAAGAAATAAAAAATTACTTTGAAACAAATGAAAATGAGAATACAACCCAAAATCACTTAGGACAGTGAAAGCAGTCCTAAGAAGAAAATTCATAGCATTACAGCCCACCTCACAAAACAACGACAATAAAAACTCAAATAAACAACTAACTTTACACTTAAAGGCACTGGAAAAAAAGCAACAAACAAAACCCAAACTGAGTAGAGGGAGGGAAATAATAAAGATCAGATCAGAAATAAATAAAATACAGTATAAAAAACAATACAGAAGATTAATGAAACCAAGATAAACCAGAAAAGAGAAAAGATAATCTTAAAAGAAAAGATTAACCGGACTCATCAAGAAAAAAGAGTGAGGACCCAAATAAATACATTCATAAATGAAAGAGATGTAACAACTGACACCAAAGAAAGATAAAGGATTGTAAAAAATATCATGAACAAACTATCTGTCAACAAACTGGCCAATCTGGAAGAATGAATCAATTCCTAGAAATATACAATCTTCTAAAACTGAATCAGGAAGAATCTTAGAATCTAAATAGGCTAATGAAACTGAAGTAGTAATAAAAAAATATCCCAGAAAATAAAAGTTCTGGACCAATTGACTTCACAGGTGAATTTTACCAAATATTCAAAGGACTATCACCTACCCTTCTCAAACTATTCCAAAAAATTCAAAAGGGGTGAAAACACCCAAGCTCATTTTACAAGGCCAGTATTATCCTAATTCCAAAACCAGATAAAGACACTACAAAGAAAATTATAGGCAAATATCCCTGATGAACTTAAATCCTAAAATCCTCAACAAAATATTAGCAAACCAGATCCAGCAATACATTAAAAAGATAGTACACCATGATCAAGTGAGATTTAGTCTGGTAATACAAGTTTGGAACAATATCTACAAATTAATAAATGTGATACGCCACATAAAGGTGAGGAATACAAAATGCGTGATCATATCAATAAATGTAAAAATATTTTTGATAAAATCCAGCACCCATTTATGATTAAAAACTCTTAGCAAAGTGGGCATAGAGGGGACATATAATAAAGGCCATGTATGAAAAACCCACAGCCACATCATACTCAATTGGCAGAAACTACGAGTATCCCCCTTAAGATCAGGAAAAAGACAGGGATGTCTGCTTTCACCTCTCTTAATTCAGCACAGTACTGGAAGTCCTGGCCACAGCAATCAGACAAAAAGAAGGAATAAAAGGCATCCAAATTGGAAAGGAGGAAGTAAAACTGTCATTATTCACAGATGACATGATACTGTACATAGAAAACCTTGTAGACTCCACCTAAAAAGCTACTAAAGCTAATAAATTAATTCAGCAAAGTAGCAAGATACAAATTTATATTCAGAAAGCAGTAGTACTTTCAAACAACAATAATGAACTATCAGGAAAAAAACCCAAGAAAATGATCCCCTTTACTATTTCAACAGAATAAATAAGGTACCTAGCAGTAAATTTAACTAAGGAGGTAAAAGACCTGTACTCAGAAAACTATAAAACACTGAAGAAAGAATTTGAGGAAGATACAAGCAAGTGGAAGCATATACCAAGTTCATGGATTGGAAGATTTAACATCAAAATGTCCACACAACCCAAAGCAATGTATAAGTTCAACACAATTCTTATTAACATACCAGTGGCACATTTCACATTTCTAGAACAAATATTCCAAAACTTTACATGGAACCAATAAAGACCCCAAATAGCCTCAACAATCTTGTGAAAAAGGAACGAAGTGGGAGATATCACAATACCTGATACCAAACTATACTATAAGGCCACTGTGCTCAAAACAGCCTGGTACTGGCATAAGAACAGGCATATAGATCAATGGAACAGAACAGAGAGCCCAGAAATCAACCCATGCCTTTATGGTCAATTAATATTTGACAAAGTAAGCAAAATCATACAATGGAGTAAAAAACAGTCTCTTCAATAAATGGTGTTGGGAAAATCCGACAGGTACACACAAAATAAATGAAACCAGACCACCAAATCACACCCTACACAAGAATAAACTCAGTATGGATAAAAGATTTAAATGTAAATTGTGACCCAAAAAAATTCTAGAAGAAAACACAGGCAGTAAAATCTCAGACATCTCTTGTAGCAATATTTTTGCCAATATATTTCTTAGGGCAAGGATACACCGGAAAAAGTAAACAGGAATTAAAAAGCTTCTGCACAGCAAAAGAAATCATCAGCAAAATGAAAAGGCAACCCACTCTATGGGAGAGTATATTCACCAATGTTACATTTGATAAGAAGTTAATTTCCAAAATTATAAAGAATTTATAAAACTTAACACCAGGAAGATAAACAATCCAATTAATAATGGGCAAGGACCTGAATAGATGCTTCTCCAAAGAGGACATAGATGTAGACAATAAACATATGAAAAAATGCTCAATGTCACTAATCATCAGAGAAATGCAAATTAAAACCACAATGAGAAATTTCCTCACAGCTGTTAGAATGGCTGTCATCAATAAATCAACAAACAACAAAAGGCTGGCAAGGCTGTGGAGAAAGGGGAACCTTTGTGCACTCTTGGTGGGAATGCAGACTGGTGCAGCCACTATGGAAAACAGTCTGAAGTTTCCTCAAAAAATTAAAAATGGAACTACCTTATGACTCAGTGATTC